>JAUEKX010360698.1:0-20091 GCA_031834005.1 Dendronotus venustus
GAAAAAAAATTATCTAAAAAGGTCCACTTTTTTTCGATTTCGCACCCCCAAGACAAAATATGTGACTACGCCTCTGTGACCACTTCAAACTAATGGTCTATGATAGAGACCCACATGGTAGAAAATTAAATTTCCTATTGAATAGTGCTAACACAGAAAATAGTTATTAACTATTTAAAAATTGAACTTACTACTGTACTGAAATTACATTATTTTCTTAGGCATAAATCTTTGAAAGAGGATTATACTTTCAAAGTTGATAGAAGCTCAAATTAGGTATATTTCAATCTTTTTAGAAAATTGGAATCTTCTAGGTCTTGCAATTACTGCAAATTCCTGGCATATTGCACGATTTCGATGAATATCATAACCATGAATAGATTTTAATGAAAAAAAGTTGATTTTATGCACTTGAAATTGTTGCTATGCATGACGTTGTCAAACCAAACAAGTGAATATTTTAACATTAATAGAAGTACTATCTGTTTTGCTTAACAACAACTATCTAACAAATAAGCCTCAACATTAATAGAGGAGGATTTTTTGTTAATTAACCAGTTTTATAATTAAACTGCTTTTTAAAGAAATTTCTTTTTTGACATGCAATTGATCGTTGAATGATTTCTCATTTTCAATGGCGTACTTCGTTGATTTTCTTTTAAAACAACTTGAAAAACACAGTTAAGGTTATAAATATTTCAAAGTCTGTTTTTTTTTGTTCGGCCAGGAATCAAGTGGACGAATATTTTCTATGAGGAAAAGAAGTGTTTACTAATTGTTAAAGATAGAGTCATGGATTCGATCTATGTGATAATCCTTTTGGTTGGGTTATTATGTTGTGGCTCATCAGGTAATTTAAATGTATTTTTTAACATCAGAATGAAAACTTTACGAATCAACTGTTAAGATTATTTTATTTAAAATAATCGAGTATTTGGAATTGTTTCATGTAAAATTTCATGTAAAAATACTGTTTCCCAAAAATATTTAGAAGGAAATTCTACAGTATTTGCACTATATTTATTTTTAAGCGGTTTTCCGTAGTTTTAAACATGCATAGCTCAATCTAAATACTAATTGCTTATAAATTGGTTGCTTATAAAAGTTAATTCTCTGTTTATTGAATGTTTCCCTGCTGATTTACTTTTGTGTGTTTATCTAACCACCCTGCGAGATTTTCTTTAGAACTTTTTGATGTGTATGTGGGTAGAGATATACTTTTCTCCTTTTTGTAAAGCAATAGAATAATGAATATTATTTAATGATTTAATGATTTATAAGGAGGGTGTTTAACGTTACTACTGTTAAATCGACGTCATGTTTTTATTGTGCAATAATTATAACTATTATAATAACAGTTTAGGATCCCTAATTTGCATGAATTTAGTTTCTTTCTCTTTACTTTCACTTATTTTCTCCTCTTTGCTCCTTCAATAGTTTCAAGTTTGTCAAATATCTGGTCAGCATGGGGTGATTGGAGTAAATTTGATCAAACTTGTGGAAAGCAACAACGATTCAGAGTGCGCAAGTGTATGAAAACTGTTCCTTGGGAAACCTGTAATGGCAATTTTAAACATGTTGAAACCATCTATTTACCGAAATGTGGTAAGTTAAAATGCCCTTAAAAGAACATATTTAATAACAAATTTTCAAAACAGACTTGATATTTGCTAGTTTCACTTGCATTATTAATTTCACTCGCAGCACCTCATCATGTTTAGGGAGGAGGAAAGAAGCAGAAAAGTTTTGCTCACACTTTCGAAACCATCTTTCTTACATTACCAAACGATATAGAAATACCGTATACTCTTGATAAGTGGGACCCTTCCTTTTGCTAACTGGGACAGAATATTTCGGTTTCTTGAGAGTCCCACTTAACGGGAGAATATTGGATGTGATTTCCATTTTTTTCCCTCAGTATGTGACATATATCGACTAGCATGGAGAACAAAAGAATCTTCATGCTTGTTGGCAGTACCAATGGGCTAATCTAATAATCAATTGATTTCAATTGCTATATATTTATTAAGTTCCATTGTTTTGAATACTGGATTTTTTTCATTCAATAACATTCTTAATTGCCAAAATGTAACGGGAAGGTTATAGGACATATAAAAGAACCTAAACGAATATAACAAACTTAAATTTTAGAGAATGATAAAGGTTATTGGAGTAGATGGTCACAATGGTCAAATAATAATCATGACAGCTGTGGTGAAATGAAAAGAAACCGTCACCGAATTTGCGAACAAAAATGTTTAAGAGATGAAAAGGAATTACAAGCTAAGTATATTCCATGTCCACCTAAAACTCGTGGTAAATGGGGTTCATGGTCTCCGTGGAGAAGTATTGGAAATGAAATGATCAGAACAAGAGAATGTAATAGTCTTAAGTTTTCTCCAGATAGAAATAATTGTGGTGGTGGCACATACATTGAAAGAAAATTGTTCAAAACAAAAGGTAAAAGATAGTGTTGTTTATACTTACAATAATCTCTTGTGATTAAATTAATCAGAGAAGAAAGGTTTATCTTTTCGTCAAATTTTCGAAAATTAAGCAAACTTTTTTACCATAAGAACAATCATTTTAATTTTCCATGAGGATATTATTAACGCTCTGTTCTTCCAAAACAAAAAGTCCTATTCAGTATAAGAATAATTAATTTATCCTTCAGATAAGTTTGATCAATTTGAGATGAAGAAAAGAATAGTGTACAGAGATGAGGTTGTAAAAATAACAAGAAACTCCTTATTGGAATGTAAAATGAAATGTCAACTCCAAAATGACTGTGAAGCAGTTGCAGCTGCCAACATGATCCCAAATTCAAATTGCTACTTCCTTATTAAAAGATCAAGCCGGATAATAACTAACCGTTTTCGTAAACCATTGTTCAGAAATTGCATGATTGTGTATGAACGAGTTCGATCCAGATAATTGGTATTGCTGGTTAAAGTATGTAGGGGATGATAAAGTAAACTTTGTATAAAAGACGACGGAAACTGAATTTCAATTTGAGGAATTTCCAAGATTTTTAAGATAACTTATTATGTAACTGTTTTTTTTTTTTAATGTCAATAATAATATTATATTGTATTATCTTACGTAACTATAACTACAAAGTTTGTTCTAAATAACGACTGGTATAATAATATATAATATTATTGCAAGTCCAAGGTTCCATAAATTATTAGAATTAATTTCTTCAGTCTCTCTCAAGTAGAATAAATTTTAATATCTCTTCTATTACTTATTAGTAAGATTATAAGCCTGAGTAATAAGAGTTACAATTTTCGAACATACATGTAGTGAAATTGCTGGAAATCTCGTCCGATACCCATAAATTAAGGTTAATATTATGGATTATCAATTACCTTTAGTGTTCAAGGTGGTTACATTATTTTTCGTCTACACAGATTTGACATATTAAGGTCAGTTTTAACATTTTTAGTGACTCAAGATATTAAAATCAAACTTAACCAACGGTATTATTAAACAAGTTTATTGATGAATCATCAAATTGTGTGGGACGATACGATCTATTTCCAAATAATGGATATCATTTATAATCAAAGGCTTAAGCAAGTATGCATTGTTTGCTACTCATTTCTTTAAACTTGTGGTTTGGCATTAATAACATAGAACTAGTTTGTAATGAAAAGACTACTTGAAATCAGATTGTTGTTGGAAGAAAATAAAACCGGTTATCTTCTCAAACAAACGATCACGTATGTTAGAAAATGTTTTCATATAAAAAATTCAATGGAAAATTCAATTTACAAGATTCCATAGAGTATCAGAAAGGAATGATATTGAAAGAATTTTAAAAGAGACGTAATATACAGTAAGGAGAGGAAGAGAGCTTGATTAGAAGTAAACACAATTCTCATTTTCGATAGATGTGACAAGAGGATGCCGAATATAGCACATTACAGTCATGATACTACTCATGAAATAGAAAAACCACATTCGAAAGATCCAAAAGGAAATTATGGAAACAAGATAAATGGAAAACCAAAAAAGAGTCGCAGACGAAAGGTATTTCCAAAACCGTTGTACAAAGGGAAGTCAATTGATTTGTTGGATAATATACCACAGAATTTCCCCACACCGCTGTATCATTTACAAGGAAGACAATTGCAAAGATATCTGACATTAGATGATAAGATTGAAAAGAATAGTTTCGAGGTGGCATTAGAAGTTTTGAATCGACGTAGTGTGAGAAAAGTGCGAAAACCGTGTCCAGTAACCAATGAGATATCCCAATATTTCTATGAATGTATCGGTAGAGTGCAAATCACCTGTCGAATGTGTGTGGTTTGTCGAGATGCGCATAAAGAACATGCAATGATTGATGAATATTTCATAGATTTGGTAGAGATATCGGAGGAGAGAAGAGTGCTGTGTTTGAATTGCATGATGAAGTTAGTGAATTCTCAGGTGACAAATGAAAGCCATATCACTCAAAACGAATTGACCTTGTTAAGAACACAACAACCAAGAGGTGTCTATATTGACCCTTTCTTAATCACTTGTGGTTATTGAGATATCATAGTGATATTGAGGAATTAGAGACAGATATAACAACGGTTATGTGTTCAAAGTTATACAATGATGAATGAAGGAGAAAGTTTTGTTAACATTTTAGTAAATCTTTTCTTTTTACAAAAATTGAATACCTGAGTGAAGAATTGTATTAGCATAATTAGCATATTTAAGAAAATACCAGAATATTGAATTCCATGACTTGGTGCCAATCTTTAATCCTCCTAGTACACGACATTAAAACGATGTTTTATAGATGTGGATACAAAAAAAGCAATCGCCGTCTACGTCATTGTAACGTTGTTTTAACGTCGTGTGCTTAATAGGAATGAGGTTGCTATGGTAACTCTCTACCCGACAAACATCATTCGCAAATATACTTGTTTTTTTTTAAAGAAAAAACTTTTTTGAATTCCACGAATCATAATTTGGGAAATAATAGTCAAATAGTATTCCGTGAGAAATCTCACGCAGTTTAGAGATTAGTTGTAAAAACAAATAGTCTTACAAAACACCATATTTCTATATTATCCTGCATCTTTCGTACTAACAAAATAATCAATATTCAATAATCAACACTTTTTAAAAATGAAGATCGATGATTGACACACATATAAAAAATAATTTAATTTCCAAGGCACCGGTAAACAAACAAAATGGCAGACGCTATCGAAAAGGGAATTTTAAAAACGCATTCGATTTTTTTCTTCTGCCTGTGTGAGTTTTTGTAAAGATTGTTTATAAAAAAATTACAATGTGGAGATTTGTGTACAATAATATTGCCTCAGTCACAGGCCATTTAATAAATATTGACTACAAAATGTGTTAGTTTCAATTTGCTTAAATGAAAAAAAATATTACATTCTAGAGTTTCTTATATTGTTCTTTCTTGTAATAAAATGCTTTTTCGAATCTTTGTGACAAGATTTTTTGAAGCTACACGAAATTCCTTGTTCCACCAGCAGTAAACAACAGGAGTAGTAAAACTTGATGTTAAGGCCAAGATCTTGATACCGGTCCGAAATTCACTTAATTCATTGCGACTAGAATAACAATTATGACAAAAATTATCGACCATGTAGAAAATACCGAGTGGCCCCCAACACAAAATATAAGTTGTAATAAGAACAACCGAGGTTTTTGTTGCTTTCATCTCCATCAAAGAAAAATGTTTGGCTTTTCTTACATGTTCGTTTTCATTTTGCTGTTGAGAGTGTGTTTGTACTCTTCTTAATTTCTGTTCCTGCAGAGTTATCGACACAGCCTTTTTCCAAATTATGAAATAAGATATAGTGATGAAAATCAAGGGAATAATGATGTAGAGAACAATGACAATGATGCCCCAATCGCGATTCGGATGATAAACGCAATCGTCTTCACTGTCAGAATCAGCAACAAAGGGAACAACATCAATAAGTGCAGTAACAATCCACGAGCAAACAATCACAAAACAGAATCGATTCGAACTGACGTGCTTTTGGTAAAGAAATGGTCGGAGGATGACAATTAAGCGGTCAATTGATATGCATAACAAACTCATTGTTAAGATGTGACCACAAAAGAAATATGGAACACGATACAAATCACAAACACCGTTTGCTGAATGCTTGTCAGAGATCTTACGGTAGATGTACATTGGAAAGGCTAAAGCACCTTGGATAGATGCAGCAAGTAAGAAGCTGACGACTGGAACTGTGGACGGTCTTTCTCTCAATTTAACATCCATCAAAATAATCATCAATGTGAATAGACTGAAACCCGAGCCAAAGATGGCAACGATTGTCACCAGAAAGACTACCGTTGTTTCTTCCATGCTTTATTGTAAATTTTAGTTTTATGATATATATATAGAGAGAGGTATATGATGAAGTAGCATTAGCGCGACTGTTGGTGTCAAAGTATAGCTAATATGTTTAGATAATGACACCAAATTTCTCATAGACATTCTCTTTTTTTATAACTATGGTAATTTCAATTAAATCAAATAAACAACAAATTCTAAATATACCAATGATAGTTCTAGTAAGAATATCGCTGCTGGTATTACTAAAGACTCTCTGGACTCCAACTGTGTATATCACAAAACATAAGTGGGTGATTAATAATGCTGTGTATAATGGTATCAATGATATGAAACTTGATGCTAATCAAACTAATCCGATCATTTCCATATTGTTGTTCAGTCCTGCTGTTGTTCGCGTTGTTTATAATGTACTGGCCAAAGCTATAAAATTGTTTATTTATGAAACAAGATTTCTATTCATCAAATATATGTACAGGCGTAAAACGAGAGATTATAAAGAAAAGAAAGTCCGACTGAAAAACCAAATTTAAAAGTTGAGTTACTTCTATATTTTAAGTATTTGATAAATAATTTTACGTTGTTGTTACGTTGTTAACACAAACAAACTTGATATTTCAATTTGTTAAAAATTTATAATTTTCAAACTTTACGTCAATACATAAATCAAGTCATATTGTTTTTCTTTTTTTTTAAACAGAAAATCAAAAGTATATTATTAATACAAAATATGTAGAGTGTAGTTCAGATTACATTAGAAGAATAAACAAAGAAGTTTCTTGAAGTAAAAAAAAAAAGTTTTAAGCGATAAAAAAGATTTAAGCGATCTGTGAGAACTCCTTAAAAACCTTTTAAAAGAGTTTTTCTTGCATGAATGTAACTTTCTTCTCAAACTTTGCTTAAAAGATCACTATGTGAGAGTCCCCTAGTTCTGGCCTGCGCTTACAGAAGAGCATTCTCGAATGATAATATCATACAATCCTGTTAAATAAATGTTCTTTTTTCCAGGAGCAACATTTTTTCTTATATTTATAGTACAGATATATTTTGGCGTGAATTAAATTTGGTGCATAAAATTTTTCCTTTCAGACTTAATTATTTAAGACATAGGTAGATCTAGATCTCTTTTTTTAGAGCTCTTCATTGCAAAGGTAAAACTTTCCGCAGCGGAATTTATTTTAATTTGTACTGATTAAAAAAAACTGCAGGAAAGATAGAAAAGCACGATTTTTGCGCACAAAGCAATATTGACACAAAGATGCCAAATTTCAATCATTTCACTTTTCTTTGTCCGAGTTAAGTTAAACTACAATAATGACACAATAATGATGTCAAAACTGAAGTGTCATTACTTTTGAAAATATCGACAAAATCAAATAAAAATGAAGAACAACGAGTGAAACTTTCAGCCCTTAAAGTATCCACATCAAGGGCGGATCCAATGTAGGGCATATAGGGCGGATGCCATAGGTGAAAAAAAATATATATCATAAAATTAAAAGGCGTTAATGTTCTACCACGCACACTAGAGCCGTATATACTCCAGGCGGCAAAAATAGGTATCTCAGTATTATTACCTATTTCAATATTTTATCCGAGTTGAGCGCAAATTTCAGAGTAGCGGTTTTAAATGTTAATCTTAGCGATCTATGTACGCACATAGAGAAAAAGTACTCTAAAATTAGGTAGTTTGCCAGGGGTGCGCCAATCCCTCTATCTACGTGGTATATGATATTTTAATGAAAGAATCCCGAAACTAGGAAATTATTTATTAGCTTTGCAACCTCTTTCTCAACATCAGAAGATTAAAAATAGAAAGTTATGTAAATTCACTCACAAAAAGGTTTAGTATAGTTTTTAATGTTTCTACTTTAAAAATAATTTATTAATTCTCCTTATTCATTATATTTCTTTCTTTTAGAAAGACTGCTATACAATCACACGATTTTGATTAAGTTCCAAAAGCGCTATTCAATTAATAATCTTTCGAGAGTTTTATATAATAAGTGTGATAGATTGATTGGTGACAGCCAAAATAGATAGGTAGCCTGATAAAATTACAATGATTAAATAAATTTCGTATATTGTTTGTAAGACAAAATTGAATTACTCAATTTAATCTTATGAGTATTTAGAAATATTCTAGCTTCTCAGTAAGACCAAATTTTTGTAAAATTCATAAATAAATTATACCTGATTTGTTATCGATAATATTTTTATATTTCTTTAAAAGATACATATATTTATTTACATAAAAAAAAGTCTGATAAAACAACAAACTTGTCTTGTGCTTTGTCAAAAATTAGTCAACTTTTTTCCATAATTATGTACCATTCGCTTGTTACAAGAAATTTTTTGTGTTAAAAAACTAAATTGTTGTGATTTAAATAGTTAATTCGTAATATTATGGCATTCTGAACATGGCACAGTATAATTTCACGTATAAGAAAAAAGTTTCAGCAAAGAAATAAGCATTCCTATATTTAATTTTCATCAGTTTTTTGAGGATCAGCCGATTCAACTGCAGTGTCCTCTTCTCCTTCTTGCTTTGTATCTTTCATTGCTTCGACTTCCTTTCTAGCCTTCATTCCACGAAAACTAGCTTGGATTTTAACAGCAGCAGCTTCTTGTTCTTTTGGATCAGATTCTTCTTCGACAGCAGGAGTAGCAGGCTCAGTTGATTCCACCACAGCTGGTTCTCCACTTTCAACCGGTTTATCATTACCATCAGATTCCTTCAATGCTTTCACTTCATCTCGTGCTTTCTTACCTCGAATGACAGCTTGAATTTTTGTTGCTGCTTCTTCTTCACTAAGAGTTGGTTCGTCATCATTAGCTGGTGGTGCTTCTACTGGTTTTGGTGGTTCATCAGTAGTAGTCTCTACTTTTGTTTCTTTTTCCTTAGTTTCTTCTTCAACTTTGGCGGGTTCATCTGTGGCTGGTTTTGCTTCATCTGAAGCAATTTCTGCAGGAGCTTCATCTTTTGTTTCGGTTGTTTCGGCTGTTAAAGTAGCAGGTCCTCCATTGTTCACAGCTTCTAAAAAATTAGAAGGAACGAAAACATCAACCATCAACGATCAAGGAAAACAAAATATTTTATCCCTTGCTCATTCTTGTCCAAATACGCGAAAATAGGTATAGTATATAACATCAATTTGCTGGATAAAATTCCTACATCTCTTAAACCTTTATTCCGCTGAAGCGGAAACGAGAATTGAAATTTTACCAACAAGTCCAATTTTCGAAAGAGGATGAAAGAGGATGTAGGTTAATACAAAACATCTTCACCACCAGTAATTAGAAGTTACGGTTGACGCAAGAAAACAAAAAGTGCTTTGGATAAAAAACAACTAGTTAATTGGTTACTGGAACTTTAAATGTAAATAGATTTTAATTCTTACGTCACGTGAATCACAAACATAATCTATATTATTTTTTCGGTTAGAAAATTAAAACATGGAAAGTTTCCAATCGAGAATTTTCAAGTAGTTAGAAAGGTTTAATGTGTTGCACTACTTACCCGAAGAAATAGGCTTTTTCTTTGAAATTAATGTACCCATTACTTAATCACTAATAATAAGTATTACTAGTTCTATTACTAGTTCTATTATTAGTTACATTAAACTAAAATAAAAACTAAGATTATGGTGTTTCTAAAATATATAGTACGATAGAAAGAAAACCATGTAATATATTAAAACACTAATCCAACCTTTCTACGACACGTATAAATTTCTACTTGAATTCTACAAATTCAAAAATTCCATACTGACGAAAATAAAATTCCTCTAAAAGACTGGATACTTCATTCATTTAAAACAAATAAACCAAACAAGGCTGAAGTTGAAAATATTCAAAAAATGATAAATGATAAACAATATGCAGTTTCATACTAATATTGGACCAATATTATTCTTTAAGAAATAATCAAAGCATTTGTCATTTCCAAGTTTGGGTTAAGAAAACTAATAAACTATTATCTTTGCATTTAATCGTTTGTAAATATGAAGTTTCTCTCACCAGCAATCAACAAAAAAGAAGAAGATTTTTATAGTCTGTTTTACTATTTAACACCACTCCCCATAAATGAATAAAGAAAAAATATTTCTATCTCATTATACCTTTGTTGCTATCTGAAATCTCAAAGGAGGTAATATATCGAGTTTAATAAAACAAAAAGAAAATATTAGAAGGAATAATTATATCATTTCTTTATTTCTTTATTTATCATTATTATATTTCGTGTTATTTTAGGTCAGGTATCGTAAAAAAAGATTTAGACGTTGCAAAAACTGCAGAGGAGAGTGTTTTGCACCAGAAAATCTATAATTTCTATTGATCATATTCTCCTCTCGAGATCTTTGGCAATTTCTAGATACACCTCTGGCTAAAGAGAATGAAAAGGATGGTGAATGAAATATTATTAAATATATCAATCAGTTAATACTCGAACATAAAGGAAGTGTGGAAATCATGAGACAAATAGTAAACGGACACGACACATAAAAGTAATAATTCGCTACGTTGTTTCGTAAAGCGAAAAATACACGGTTTCTTGTTGTTGTAAGAATATATTTTATAAGAATATTCAAGATGAAATTGGACACAACATTTAGAATATTCTAAGAATATCATCATCTTGAATTTTTGGTTACAAAATTAAGAATATCTATCTATCTATAACTATAACTATTCTATTTCAATTATTATTCAAATCTATTTATTGCTTTTTCTGTTTTAATCATTTCGCAGTTTTATTCTTTGTTCTTATTTCCTCCAAAATCTGAAATTTTTTGATTAAATGTGTAAAAGTGAAGGCCTCAATATTAGGTTGACTTTAAAATCTTGCAATACTAAGCATTGCCGGATCCAGAGTGCGCCAAACATCTCCAGAGGAGTTTAAAAAAGAGAGATAATTGATAATCAAGATAATTGATTTCTAGCTCTCTTTCACAGCTTGACGCACTCTAAATCCGCCGCTGTTAAGAATAATGCTAAGAACATATTAAGATGAATTTTCCCCAAAACATAAAAATACTTAAATTGATTACTCAATATATGAGTGCTTTTATATCGGTGCCGCAACAGTGAAAACAACCAAAAGTCGGAATGTTTAGTTTCAACTAGCCTAGATAGATATATAGATATGTGCGGTATTTAAAAAACGTGCAGCTAGCTCTAGATTCTTGTGAAATAGATTTTGGTAGAAGTTACAAATTAAAAATGTAGAAGATACGAGGATCTAAGCTATGTTTTGTTATTATAATATAACCAGTTTCAATTTATAGTCTATCAGTTGCTAGATAAGATTTTCAGTTTGATATTTCTATTAAAAGACATGTATATAAAATGAAGGGATTGAACAAAGTGATTTTTTTCTTGACAGTAGATTATATCTTCACATCAAATCATTCATTATATCTACAAATATTTAAGGTATTTCATGAATGAAAATCTCTTTATGATCATTAACACCATCCGCTTTTCATATCACGAAATACAAAACTAACTAGATTGAATACAAAACTAACTAGAATGATTTTTTAGTTCTAACGAACAGAAGTACCAAATTTTAATAATAATACTATTATATGTACCAAATTGAAATATGTAAATAAGTAAATAACATATTATGTTATCATAGAAAAAATCACAACAATACACAGACGATCGTTTAGAACAATGAAACATTAAAAATCGAGCTGCCAATTAAGAACGATACTGAATATATCTTTCTTTACTTAATGTTGCTTTATCTTAATGTAGCTTTATCTTAAATAAACATTTATATAAAACTTTATCACAGGAAAATGAAAAAGTATGCAAATCGAACATGCAATAATGGCATAAAAGGAATGTTTTTAGTTTTCTGCTAACCAGTTCTTAATTTGTACAAAGTCAAAACGATGAATGAAGGTGATTAACGATGATGTACGAGAAAGCTATTTCATGTTTGGCTGAAACTTCCTCCTTCATTAGGACATGAGAAAATATTCAACTTTTACATGCATAAGGAGTTTCTATAGGAAACTTTAGGCTCAAAATTGCCAAAAATTAAAAAACTCTTAAGAAACATTAAAAAAAACTTTCCAAATATGGCTTTAATTGCACTAAAACTTAATTTAAGATTTATTTTACAGTTTTAACCTTCGAGTATCAAAGTAACCAAACTTTAAGAAACCTCGAGGCTGAGTTGAAAGCTTAGGTTTCTTACAAACCAAACATGTACAGACGTGTATTTAAAACAATCAAACACAACAAACGTAAAATTAAACAGATTATAAGAGAAATAACCTTACTTTCAGTAGTTTCTTGAGGTGTTTCAGTGTTGGAAACTGATTCAACAGTACCCTCTGCTTTCTCTTGTTCTTCAGCTTGTTTCTGTTTACTCTTTCTTCTTCGGAAAGAATTCCTTATCGAAGATTTGCTTATTTTGCTATTGATTTTTCCCATACTTTGTTTATAAAGATTTTGTACACAGTCGGTTAAGAGTTTTTTATCAAGTACTTTATTAGTTTACTATGCACCTAGAAATGAAGTAGATATATAATGATTTAAGTTCTGGACGATTTGCACATCACAAGCCTTTCATCTCAAGTCTTGCAAACTCTCTTTGTAGAGTTTTATAAGAACATAAGAAATATTTTTCATTCAACAAATATATATCTGTGACAACTGATTGTCAAACACACTTCAAAGAGTAGAAAGATATAAGAAAGATCAAATAACACCTATACGTAAAAACTTCGTCTGAAAACCGAGCAATTGATCCATTGTAAGTTCCAGTCAGTCCATTAGCTTATATTATTTATCAACAAGAACGAAACTATATAACTTAAAAACGGTAGCTAGCAAACAAAATTGATATAATCATTTACTTTCAGAATGAACTAGTAGTAATATACCACATCTAGAAATACACTCAATGCTTTATTATTGAATTGATCATCAAAATAGATTCTCAGACTTGCAAGTTTATTATATCAGTTTCCTTTATCAGCTAATCCATTTTGCTTTTGTTGACAAAGGATTGAGGGAACGATTCAAATTCCTTTGGTATATCAAAATGTAAAAATTATTTCCAATATACAAAAAGAATTTACTCTCAATCACATCAGCATACAAAAATGTAAGAAACGTAGTTCAACTCCACCAAAAAAGTAAGAGGCGGTTTTTTTTAACGTCGCTTAGAAAACACAATGCAAAGATATTTGTCAAGCACCAATTAAAACACATTAATGATTGCACAAACAATCAAAAGAAAGCATAATTCAAATAATAACCAAAGACAATCAACAGCCTATTAAAATCTGAAATGAATTGATGACTACAATTTTCAAAATGAGACCTTAATTGTATGGAAATAGTGCAAGTGTTATTTATACAGTAAAAGATTCTTCACTGTATAAAACGAAGACTCTGATGTCTGAAAATTGAAAATTAGTATTAACAGACGGCGCAAAATGAAATCCACATCCACACACAAACACACACAATCTGTGAACACCATAATAGATTCTGAACGTTTCCATCAAAAGAAAAGCTTTTACTTGGTGTTTCTTGTATCATCAATTTTCTTTTATTATTTTTCTTTTTCAAGCTTTTACACATTTTTTTACTCACTTTATTTTGTGTCTTCTTTCTTTCTTTATGTTCTTTTCATTCAATCAATGGGAGAAATAAAGGTCGTTGTGACGAAGAAGAATGCGACACCACGTTCCTATTTGATTAATTAAACTCCCAAATGATGAAGAGTAAATTGAATGAGCAAGAGAACAAAACAAAACACATGTGTAATAAAGGCTTTACAAGATTTACGCGCTACAATGCAAAAAAGAAGAAGATGTGTATAAAGTAATGGCATAATATATCCCAATACTACAAGAACAGAATGAACACATGGTAGTGTACAGTAAGCTAAAACAGAAACAACAACAAACCATAGGAAATTCACAAAAATATTTTTAACAAAATAAATTTATTAACACACCCGCATTTTTTTTTTATATTGAAAAAAAAAAAGAAGTAAATTTACAGGAGGTCAAACAACTGTTGTCATGTTTTCTTCATCAAATTCAAGAAATTCAACAAAATATAAAAACCACGAGTTTTCACAATATTTTGCAGTTAACAATTCACAGTTATTCTTTTTTATCTGTCTTTATCAAAATCTGCAATAAATATATCAAAACCAAAATTATATCTTGATACTGACTATTGTGATGATGTGGTTAGATTGAAGCTTGCATTCAAAATAAATGAAGACATCATTGATGAATCAGGCATCAGCAAAACAATCAAGCATTCAAATATAAAATATGCATTCAAATATAAAATATGCATGCAACAAAAATAATGTCCATTAATTTGAACGAAAACTTAAAAACAATATTTTTATGATAACAGAAATACGGAAAAAAAAACAAATAGCCAAAGATTTTCAAACCGGTAAACACTTTTACGGTTTCACTGATCAGCATATAAGCTCGAATAATATGAAAATCATATAACACCATGGTAACTAGTATGTTAACAGATCTCACATAAAAAGGTCGCAACGCATATGCAAATACTGGTAACGTAAATCAACCAATTTCATGGAAACCACACTTGAAATAACATTTAAAAAAAGAATGATGAAGGGTACAGCTAATAAATTTTGCATTTGTATTTAAATATAATATTATGTACTTTTTTCGGATCTTGTCAATCGATTCACTTTTTAGTAAAAAGGGTTGCTATTGAAGACATTTTAATATTCATATGTCAAAGTATTGTCTATCAATCTCTACATTACAGTTTGACACTTTTTTTCGACTTGACTACGAAAAACAAAACAAAAACATACATATCACAAATAATTTAACATAAAACAAAACTTTATTATTTGTTTTGCAGATTTTGTATAACAAACATGATTGGAGAGATCACTCAAAAAATAATGAACAATTAATGAAACTTAATTTAATTAAAATCCAGTAGTCTATAGTAGTTTTATTCGACTTCTAAAAAGATTGAACTATGTATGTCATCGTAACGTAAATGCCAATCGAATCTCTTGAGTTATTATTATGAATTGCTTTTTCTTCACTACTAACCGCTCCTAACTAGGCTATTTATTTAAAAAAAAACAAGAATTCAGTCATGAAAGCCCAATTAATATGAAAGTTTTGTTACATCATATTTACAATGTAAATCGATAAGGATATCAAAGAGTATTCTTTGTATCTATTCCCTGTATACCACACTTTTTAGATGTCTTTCAATATATGGTTTACATTTTAATTTCTTGCCCTACTGTAAAATGTACACATTACAGTCTTTCGAGTTTTTGTTTATTTAAAAGAATATTGTCATAATTGAAATAATAAATTAACACATACCGTTCCTCAGAAGTAACTGAGCTTTAAAGTATTCAGATGCAAATTTGATAATATTAGCTGGTTGTTCTCGTAATATCTCCCTTGATAGTCCTTCCAACAAGTTATTGAATCCTTCCGGAACTCTCAATTTTTGTGGTGCATATTGTACAGCCATGTTGAATTTTAGAATGTTTTCTTATTTTGAACCTATAAAATACATAAATACATAATAAAATGTTTTTGTATGTTCAGTAGTGTAATCTAATAATGAATAGTCATACCATAAATACAAGCACATATATATAATTATACACAAATATGTTAATAAATTTATTTAAAGCTGTCAAAATGTGGGCTAAAGCCCTAGCCTATGTAATATAATGTAATGTGACCAAGTAATGACCATGCACACTCACTTCCTTTCGCGAGATACTACAGTTATAAGGTTTTAATGACTTCATAAATGGCCTAAATTGACCGATCCGACTGGATATTTTAAAATACTTAAATTTTTTATCTTATAACCCGTTCAAAAGATACAACAATTTGCAGTTTGTGATGACGTCATTGACTTCATTAACGTTATTACACAATTTTTTTCAATAGAGAAAAAAGGCTTACATAGATTTCTAATCCCTTTTATATACACAATAAGATAATTTGATCACTGACACAGAGGCGGATCGAGAATGGAGCAAATACATGCAAAAGAGAGTGAAAATAAAATATCTTGTATTATTTCTCATTGTCATCACTGTATTTTTGCTCTCCTACGCATGTATTTGCTACATTCTAGATCCGCCTCTGCTGGCACATTTATACCAATTCAAGTGTTAACAAAAATAACCATAGTACATTGTAAACCAATCATACATAGTAGCAACCCTCGGGACCTAAATTTTAGGTGGAGGAGGGAAGCTACAATGTTTCACATCTTGAAGACTATGTGATGAAACAAATGTTTTATAAAATACACAAAAATGTGGTTTTGCACCTCTGAGTAGACAAAAAATTCTAAAAAGTTATTTATCAATTCTGTATTCAAATTTAGTTTTCCCTTTCATTGCCAGAAGATATTATTCATGTTGGAAATAAATTTTCCATCTTTGCTTAATTACCAAGAGTTACAGAGTGCTTAGTTGACAGTCCCTTGTGATTTCAACAGTGTGAACTTTGTTTGACTATCAAAAGAGTGTTTAAATGACCTTTGACCAACTTATTTAGTATTTTTTTAGAGTGACAATTTACATAGATATAAATTAATTTTATCATAACAGGTAAATTTTACTAGAACACCTGTGCATCGTTTTTGTCTATCTGTCCTATATGCCTGTCTTTTCAATAACTGATTCCTCAGCTAATATACAAGGGAAACAGGACAAAATACATTGGATGTACTGAAGTATTAACCTTAAATATAAACTCAGTCAAGATAATGCCCAAGTCATTTGAAACTGGTCTTTCAAATGAAAGTGTGAACAACTCTGAATTCAAATTCAACATAATAATTAAAAGCAATAAATGAAATTGCTTCATTGCAATATAAGTGTTAGCACAAATATTAGTGTGGGTCCTAATGAGAGAAAAGCTAGAGGTTTTTTAAAGTACATTTGCTACTATGCAGATTCAAGGAGATGATAAACTCTTTGAAAAAGTTAGCAGTTTTACAAAAGAAATGCATATATGTATATATATATATATACTTAGGAAGCTTCTTTTTTGTCGGTTTTATTTATTATTTTACATTTAATAGTATTACTTTACTGTACATAAATTTAACACATTTAATATCTGAAGAGTCATTATTTTGAGAGCTTATCACTTTCAAATATCGGTAGGAATCTTACAAGGCCTACTTGAATGCCCAATATCTATTCAATAGTTATTAAGTTCCTTAGGCAAAATCCCATTAAGTTACTTATTCTATCAGTAAATGGAATATTTTTTTAAATTGTAAAAAAAACTGCAAAGTTAAAATAAAATGTCCTACTGCTCAATAATGACATTAGTTAATATTTTCAGAGTATATTTAATAAGGGCATTAAGAACTACATAATATGAAGGTGTATAAATTTTTGGCAAATTAAATTAAACTAAGTTTAAGCTTTGATGTCATTGTTTATTATATGTTAAATAGTACAGTAGGTTATATATATCATACTACTAGAGTTAATATTCATTAATACATTTGTTTTGATAAAAATCGGGTTCTAGCATAATCTCACTTTTTTCCAACTTTTCCTTTGCTTTGGATATGGTAGTATTGAAATAGATAAAAAAAACTGATACTTTTCATTTGGGGACTCATTTACCTTGTTTATTCACTTTGGAACCATGACTAAAACTAAATATTAATGAAAAAGATCTGGACTTTTCATATCAAGTATAAGAATATTTTATTTGGATTAGTAAAACGAATATGAGAATATGAATATGAGAAGATTTTGTTGTTGTTATGTTGAGGTTGGAGATTGGGAAATTATCAAGATTATCAATAAAAAATACTCTTCTTATACTTTTGCATAACACTTTGTTGTTGCTTATAAACATTTTTTTTGCTTTACACTAAAAGTTTTTCATTGTGTTTTGGTTTGGACTGATGCAAAATATATAACAAGAAAGAGCTAAACTTTTAAGGTGTTTCATTATAATATCTAAGATTATCTGATACTTGAAGGTAAATCATGGATAAAACTGGTATATACTTTGGCTATTGTTTCTGCTGTTTTGAATATCTCAAATTCAAAGACTTATGTACAAATATTGAACCCTCACCTTATTTTGAACCGATATATAAAAACAATTATAAAAAATAAGTATTTTTGTAAAGACTTTTCTTTACATGGATTTAAAATAAGGTCCAAGCTGAATTCTGAGAGCATATAAGTAAACAATAATAAATGTATTATATATTGGAATATGTTTGCTGCAAATTCATCAGAGGGTCCAGCTAAATAATTAAAAAAATATTTGAATACATGCATGGGTGACAAACCTCTATTATCAAATGAAGTTAGTAGGTATTACACACAGTGTGCAATGAGATTGCAGACTAATAAGTCAAAGGAATCCTACAATCTCAGAATATACATCTGTAAAGACCAAGACACCTTGTATAACACCTCCAGGGGAATAATTCAATCAATAAATGAATAAAAACTCTCATGTAATTTCTTCTAATTACAAATAAATATTTTAAAAATATAACAATTAAATTCTATATGTTATATATATATATTCCTTTTTTTAATAACGTTTTTAATGACAAGTCTTCATAGCACTTCTCGTTCATGAAATATTACAGTTTAAAATTTTGATGATGTGATAAATCAATTTTTTAAATTTTTTATTTAATATCTTGTAACCCTAATAGTTTCATTCTATATTTGATTGTCTTTCCAATTAAAATTCCATTCTCATAGCATTAATTTCCATTAAAAAAAAGTTGCAATTTAAAGTTTTTGAGGATGTCATAGACATGCCTAAAATATCTTGGGGTTCAAGATTATTGTTAATTTGGCTCAATTTTTTAAAAATCTTTTGTTGAATGAATCAGTAGCCAAAAAAGATGTTAATTTTTGTGAAGTGATTCGACTGGTTGAGTCAATGTTTGACTCACAGTTGCAATATGTTCTTTTCCCTTAGGTTTTTTGGTAGCTGGAAAAAAGTAATGAGTGAAAGTGGATGTGCAGCTAGGTCCCACTGACTGCTATTCAACCCATAAACATGCAATAATATGAGGATGTTAGATGCATGCATGCTTTGTATCTTTTTGCTTTGGTAGTATTTGTGGTGAGCTCTCAGACAAATATTATAAAATGAAAGAGTCAACACTGAGATAATCATTCTGCTATTACTAAAAAATAAATCACGCACCATAAAGCAAATTCAGGTATAGTTCCGAGGATGTATAGTTAATTATATAATCAATATAAAAAATACCATCTGATGAAGTAAGAATAAAAAAGTCATGAAGAAGTTTGAAGAATATATATATATATATATACTCTAAAAACGTTTGACATTTGATAGTACCATTGATAATTTCTTTTTCATTTACGTACCTGCGCCACTTAAAATGCAATACAATATAATTTTTATACCTCTAGGAGGGAACGGTTAAGATAATGATACCTGTATAAACAGTAATAACTCCGAAGCTTTTTGTATTTCAAAAACCATGTTGCCAAAAATATCGTCGTCTCAACACCGCCATTATGAGTGTAAATATTCATGTTTCTAGGGTTCAAAAATATTTCGGGGAATCACCCTCGCGCTAGCTATCGCCTCTTTTGATGAATCTCCAATTTTAAAGGGGCACTAAAGTGAAAAATTTCACTTTTCTAAATAATGAAAATATTTCATCTATTACTAAAATATAAACAA
>JAUEKX010361809.1:0-20078 GCA_031834005.1 Dendronotus venustus
TGAGAAATAGTACAAGATGATTTTATTTTCACTCTCCTTCGCATGTATTTGCTACATTCTAGATCCGCCTCTGGAGTGTGTTTAAAATAGATATGTTGGAATTGGAATTGGTGTGTTCAACAACGGTTTTTAATGAAAGAAAGTTAATTGTAAATGTACTAAAGTAGTACTTTCCATTAGGAAAAATACAATGTCTGTTTTTGGAAGCTATAACTTTCAATTAATTACGTCAAATCAGTACCAACTTGGAGTAGGAAAGCGCACTCCTTGTGGGTCTCCCCTGCTTTTTTTCCACTATTGATTATAGTAACAACTATAGAGGATAAAACTTCCTACACCAGGTTGGTACTCAATTGTCATAATTAATCCTGGGATAACACAAGGTCAAGAGGAGGATGTAACAAAGCAATCTATAATTAACCAAAGTTAGATAAATCTAACCCACAGTACTTCAAAATAATGATTGATGACCCATATGAAATAAATAAATTCCATGTTGAATTAGTTTAGACAAACACAGCAACTTTTAGCACAATTTGAAAATTAGGACTTACTATCAAAAATTCAATCTTAAAAACAGCATTTTCCCAAAAAGGGGCTAAAGTGATTGGCTCCATGGACAAGCCATGTTTATAAGTATACTATTGACCGATAAAACATAAAACTTGATAAAGTTATCTGGTTTACAGTTTGGCACAGCAAAGACCTTATTGATCAACCATCAACCAACCTGCAAAAATAGTTTCCAGATTAGAATCCAGTATTAATAATATAGTACATGTGTATAAAATCTACACAAAATGTTGATACAAAATGTTACTGGATTTAAATATAGAGCAGCTTGGTTTGACTAAGAAAGATGAACTGAAAACAGATCAAAATTGTTGGAATTTGTGACTCTACACATATTACTCAAATTGGTACCAGTGTCAAATTGGTGTCAAGATAACTAATATATCCAAATTCACTAATGAATCTAACCACTTTCCAGAACGAGTGTGCTTGCAATAACCTTGGAAAGATCATTTGAAACTCCCTAACAATTGCAAAAACCACCAACATCAAAGAAGCTGGCAACTCCAAGATGGCAATAGTGTTAAGGTCCCAAATGAAAAATCAGTTGAGACATAACAATGCAGTTGTCTAAATTGTGAATTTCTATCCCAGCTAATCTAACTCCAACAAAACCATTAGAAACTTCAGGACTTCTAGTTGACTACCGCTCTAGTACTTTCGAAAATATGTGATAATGATTGGTCTACCTTTAAATAATAGCACTACAAGAGAGTGAAATCAGACATCAACTGTGATGTAAAAGGATAGTCCTTGAGGCTGTTATTATTGGTAAGCTCATAAATTGGTGCATTATATGGTAGATAGTACTTAATATATATACTGTATGTACAAAAATACCATACCATCACCTAGGGCGATTTGAATCGTCCTCTATAGAAAACATATTCAAAAGGGTCATTTACACATGGCTTGAATTACTTGGGGTGACTTGAATCATGCTCATCTGGTAAAAAGCATATGTTATTTTATAATAGTATTTTAGGATGATTTTACCAGCCTATTTTTATCACCCTATAAAAATACAATATCAAAACAACTTATTGTATTTATAAGAAAAGAGTGATTCAAGTCACCCCTGCAATACAAGTCACCCCAAGTGATGGCATATTATTTTCTTTTTCAAAAAAGGTCTAAATAATGATACTGATTATAGTGACATTGCATTGTTAGTCAATGCTATTTTGGGTGGCTTGACAGTCTGACTGTTGGTTCTTTTGACATTGTCATTGTTGTGCATTTTAAGAGAAAGTATTTTATTGTCTAATCATTATAGGACTAAGGTTTTACTCAGGGAAAATAAAGACAAAAAATTAACTGCTTAGCTTAGTACGTACATAAAAACAAAAAAGGAAACATAGACACGGTGACAGCGTTAAGAGAATATATCATTCATATAGCATTTAATGACAGTCAATTTGGTTCCATTGCTATAATTTTTCTGGTTTACAACATTATTAGTGAGACAAATCAAAGCATTATGCATGATGCAAAGCAAATCATTACCATTTTCTGACATCTGATATCGTTGCATATTTTGGAGTACGAAATAATTAGACGGCTTTCCATGAGGCGAGGAATACAGACTATTGGTAATAAGGTACCATGTATACTACCAGGCACAGGTCGCAAACGTTTAGAAACGACAATGAATAGGCCAGTGTAGAGCGGCCCTAATTAAGCCGCGCAGAAGTCGCTGACTTCGAAGCGTTTCAGTCTTTCTTGAGCCTTGTACAACTCACAAGGATCAGACACACGTTTACGTCTAAATAAAATCCAAAAGGATCCCTGCAATCAAGACTTCAATTATGGAGCAATTGACATTACGCGGAACCTTAAAAGGCCACAATGGATGGGTCACCCAAATTGCCACAACACCTCAAGATCCAAACCAAATTCTGTCAGCCTCCAGAGGTAAGTACATACAACTTAAATTTCAATAATGTCTTTACGGTTTATATTACGTTTTTGAATAATTTACTTTCATATATTATATTGCAAATATGATGCAAAGGTAACTTCTGTGTCTCATCAGGCTTTACCTTTTTTTTGTTTAATTTGCAAGATTTATAATGGTACTTTTACTCACCGCTGTGGCTTAATTTTTAGCTAACAATGGCCTTTATATGTACCAACATTACTCTATGATGGGCTCTCTAACTTTTATAATCTCTTTGTTTCCCTTGTTAAAAACGAGACAAGTTGCGACACAGGCAATTTATATACAATTTATTTAAAACGTGTATTTAGAAGTATGTTTTACTAGCATAACACTATCATAGCATATTAACATAATCTTGTGTTAAAGTTTTGAATTATTATACATAGTTTTAAAATGCTTACTTTATTTTGGTGTCTGGGATTACACTTGGGTGTTTATGAAAAAGCAATGCTTTTAGGATGTTAATAGTCTGAAAATTAAATAAACTTATCAATAGCCGCTTTTGAGGCTATTGTTTTTTGCATAAGTGTATACCTAAGCTTTACAGGAAATTTTCTATGCACAGGAATAATATTTGGCAATTTTGAAATCTCTGTTCTAAAGGAAAATATTTTATAGCGTAAAACTTAATATTTAATAAATTTTCTATCAGCATACTATCTACACTAATACAAATGGAAATAAACAGAAGTAATTACCTAATTAATAGTAACTATATCTTAATGACTGAAGATCACCTCTTATATTCATTGTTTGTATTTAAAACTGTCATCAAGTTATGAATTTCCTTGGTTGTTTAATAAAGGATGCTGATATCGTCCATTGTTAATTCACAATTTCACAAAACCATGTGATTTCCGATTGGACCATTGCTTGCAAATATGATGCAAAGGTAGCTCTTGTGCTTAGTCAGGGTTTAACCTTTATAATTTGCAATAGTGAAATGATACATTTACTCACCGTTGTAGCTTAATTTATAGCCAGCAATGGCCTTTTTATGTACCAATAATTCAATTAACATACCATTAGTAGCTTACATTTTGAGTTTATTCTGCATAGCTTTAATGAACTGTTTTCTTTTCAGATAAAACCCTTATCTTATGGGAGTTGACACGAGATGATGAAATGAACTATGGTTTTCCAAAAAAATGTTTAACTGGACACAATCATTTCATTTCTGATGTTGTTATGTCCTCTGATGGACAATTTGCACTTTCAGGATCTTGGGACAAAACTCTTCGTCTCTGGGATTTAAATGCGTAAGTTATCCAGATGTATACTTTTTGGCAACACCTAGAAATGCTCTCCTTTTTTTCCTCATTCCATTGTTCAAACTTAGGTATAGTGTTTCTTTTAACCGCTTGAACACCATGAATGTTTTTTTATGAACAATCACATTTTTAAAAAATTCTCTGGTTGCGAGGATTATATGTTGAGGACATATTTTTATAACTTTACAAAGTTGTTACTCTTTATTATTTGTAATTTTTATATATTTAGTGGAATCACCACACGTCAATTTGTTGGGCACACTAAAGATGTCTTAAGTGTTGCTTTTTCTGCTGACAACAGACAAATTGTCTCTGGTTCTCGTGACAATACTATCAAACTATGGAATACATTGGGTCAATGTAAATACACCATTAGTGATGAATGTCATTCAGAGTGGGTTTCAAACGTTAGATTTTCACCAAACACTCAAAATCCAATTATTGTCTCTTGTGGTTGGGACAAGACTGTCAAGGTGTGCTTTTCAATTTGTTAATTTAACAAACTATTTAGATTACAGTTTGGAGTACAGAATTCCCAAAACTTCGCAAAAAAAGAGTTGCTATTCTGTAATATAATGAAATAATTTGAGAAAACTTTGTTATTATGAATTTTATACTTTTTAAGGTCTGGAACTTAACCAACTGCAAATTGAAGATCAATCATTATGGACATACTGGATACTTGAATACCGTCACTGTTTCACCTGATGGTTCCTTATGTGCTTCTGGTGGTAAAGACGGAAAAGCCATGTTGTGGGATTTGAATGAGGGAAAACATCTTTATACCTTAGATGGAGGAAACATTATCAACTCTTTGTGTTTCAGCCCTAACAGATACTGGTTGTGTGCTGCTAGTGGCCCAAGTATCAAAATCTGGGTATGTTTACATTATATCCTTTACAGAATTACTGCTCGCTAATCCTTTTTTTTTCAAATGAGTAGATAACTTTAAACGGCAGGTGTATATTTTGCATTATTTATTTAAAATACTATTTTACATTAGGACTTGGAATCCAAATCTGTTGTTGATGAGTTGAAACCAGAAGTTATCAGCGTCAACAACAAATCCAAACAAGCACCCGAATGTATCTCTCTCGCCTGGTCTGCTGATGGACAAACATTGTTTGCAGGGTACACAGACAACCTAATTCGTGTCTGGCAAGTAACAAGAATGTAACTTGTTAATTCCAATAAATTGTACGGGACTCCTATAACTTACTGTTTTTTCTTTTTGTGTTTTGTTTTAAGCGAAGGTCCTTCTTTGACTATGGGTATTGCTGCTTTTGCAAAATGAATTTCTGTTCTACAAACTTAAACTATTTTAAACTTTATATGGGGTATTAAAAATACCCACAAATTATGAAATATCTTTACTTCGATATTTTTTTACCTATTCTGACAAAGGTAACAAAATTATGAGAAGAAACAAGAAAAAAATTGAATTTAAAATATTTAATAAAAAATTTTCGAAACTTCCAGAAAAGTAAATGGAGCTGAGGCTCGTATATCTTTAGACTTTTCTTCTCTTTCGTCTTTGGATGTTCAGCTTCTGTGTTCCTACCAATTTCTTTAAATTAACATTTAATTTATAGAATACTGCTAAAAATGATCATCCTATTAAAAATATCCAGCTTACCAATTCGCATATTGGCCTTGCTGGGGATAAAATGTTTTAAAAACTTTTCTACTTCGTTGGAATTTGATATCTACACTAAAGAAATAAATCTTAGGCAAAAAAATCAAGTCCCCTTCCTTGTCATCGTTTAGGTCAATTTTAATAAATAAATATTAGTCACATTCTACCAATAACAAAGAATAACCTCAACAATGATGGAGAGGGAGTAGGAAAGCAATTGTTTACCAATATATCATTTCCAGGAGTATGTTTGACTGATGAGAACGTTCGCATTTAAAAAAAAATCAGCTTCTTTTGCTATAATCGTAATAAAGTATTTATCCGATGCTATTAGAAAAGTGAACTGTTAACTGTTGTTTTTGCAAAATTAGTGTGACTAATATATATTTCTTTGTGTTTGCAATTTTTTAATGCGTAAAAATTAGCATGTTAAGTTCTAAAGACAAAAGTTGGCAAATACTAAAAATGGTCAATTTTGTGCGAACGTAATAATTGAATGGCCCCGTGAGGATCGTGCAGAATCATTCGTACACCTAATTTATTATGTATTATCTTGAGTAGGTACGATTTATAAAGCGTTAAAGTTTTAGAAAAATATTTTTTCTGGTCACCCTGTACAAAGTCTTCTGGATTCAATAACGACATCTTTTTCTCGCAAACCTTTTTTATTAAACTCTTTAAACGTTTCAGGTCATAACTTTGCAGGGTAATCTACTGGAGGCGACAAACTTTTCCAGTTGGCATTCCGTCAATCTGCTAGCGGAAACGTCGTTCATCAACCTCGTTCCCAGGGTCTTTTGCAGCTTTTTTTTTATTATTTAAATTACCCTGGGGCAACGGACCGAAAATCGCATTCTGATTAGTTAAAATTATCTCTCCTAATTGTCCAGATAAATATTTCCCAAACTTTGGGTTATAGATTTATGAATTTACATGGGCACACTGTCTAAAATTTTAATTAGTCGCATACTGTAAATTTATATTTCATAAAAAGGCCATTGATTCGGAGAAATCTACTAAAGATTTTGCGATCATTTCATATTTGGATGATTTTCTGCTCCACCAGGGCCTTTTTTTGCGGCGATATTCAAGATCCTGGGAACGAGGTTAGTCTTCCATATGACGGAATACCCGACCAAACTGTCTAGTTTACTTTTTTATCTCTTCATGGTCTTAATTTTATTTAGTTGGAGATGTTTCTAAAGTTGCGTGTTTTTACATTGACTATAAGATAAAAGTTCTTGTTCAACATTCCATCCAATACTGCTAAATTTCTCTACTATCTTTTTGTTCGTATATTTCTTTGTTTTTACAATAACCTCATGAAGATCTGAAATAAAAAGAATTTACAAGCCAATCTCCAACCTTTCTGCTGATTGGAAGACCTCTGCGCAAGCTAGACAAGTTCTGCAGACTGGCTTGAGCCTGCTCGTTGGACGTTTATTGGATGGATCGCGCGTTGGATGACGTTTCTGTCGATAAACTGATCAACTACCCAAATTATAACCTGCATGGATTTCCTTGATATTCAATCACGGTTGCATCGTAGTCTTGATAGATATTACTCCAAATAATTAACCCTTTAAGTGCCGTTGTTGACTATAGTGCACATCTGGGGTCAAAAATACCGTGTCTGCTTCCGGGAGCCGTGACCTTTGACTACTTCAAAATGAAGGTCGATGATTGAGGCCCATATTAAAGAGAATTAAATTCCCAGTCGAATGGTACCAAACACGTTTGGTTTTGACAAACACAGCGACTTTTAGTGCAATTTGAAAGTTGTGCTTGCTCCTCAATTTTCAAATTGCAATAAAATCTCAAAAAGGGCCGGCACTTAAAGGGTTAAGGAAAGTTCAAAGTGAAAGTGTGCACATTTTGTTGGCATAATGGACAAATAAACGTAAAATATTTACAAAAAAAAAGATGACTACTTATTCATGAGCATGAACGTATACAAAGAATATATAGATGGTATCTTGTATTATGTGAAAATAATATACTATTATTAAAAATAAAACTTCTAATAAACGCTTTTCTACCAACAACATAAACATCATTTTTAAAACCACTGGCGCTAAACCCCTTCCATTAGATATGAAAGTCAAATAGAATTAGTTAATGTAAATGCATTTTGTTTCGATTCAGATTGTTTATCATTGCTATCATTTAGTACTGTGCTTCTTATTTTCTTAAATAATCTGTATAACTAACAGTTTGAGTACAGAAAAAAATTATATAACATTTTCATAAACATAATAAATATAACTATAATTATAAAAGCTAGCAACAAAAATATCTTATTCTAATATTGGCGTGCCAGCTTTTCATATATATGTTCCCTATATATTAGTATTAGTCAGCGACAAGTCTTTTTTTTTAAGACAGTCAAATGTCTTGTCCACGCAACTGAACCATGAAATAAGATTTTGCTCAAACTCTTAAAGATGGTTATTATTTTACAGATAGGGTCAGTTTGTCAAGTTTTGTGTGTACGAGTTCTCACGATACCTATTTTTGTTGGTATTGGTTATTTTTAATGGTGAACTTTGTTTTTCTTGTGTAGCTTGTGTGACGAAACGCGGCTTCGCTTCTTTCCGCCCATGGTTCGTGCCATCATTCCGTTAGTACAACAGCTCGTGCGGCAAGCTGGAGCACAGGCTTGCGAGCAGCCTGGGAAAGTTGGACAGGTCATTCCTAGGGATTGAAGAACAACTGGTGCCTGCTGGATAATCAGTTGCTGTTGGTTCTGTTGGCAACATTGTGGATTACATTGTGGTGCACAGGATGGTGAACATCCTGGCATCATCGGGCAACCACCTGCCGGCATCATCGGCATCATTGGTGGCATCATGGGAGGTGGCTGGTTTTGTTGACAACACGAAGGTGAGCATCTAGGAGCGCACGAAGGTGAACATCCCGGCATCATCGGGCAACCACCTGCCGGCATCATAGGCATCATTGGTGGCATCATCGGTGGTATTTGATTTTGTTGGCAACACGATTGCGAACATTTTGGCGCACACGAGGCGGCGCACGCTGGGAATTGTGGACACATCGATGGCATGGACATTGGCATCATTGGCATCATGGGTGCCATTTGACTTTGTTGGCAACACGAAGGAGAGCATTTTGGTGCACATGATGGAGAGCATGATGGAGATTGTGGACATGATTGCATGGGCATAGGTGGTGGTCCCATCTGAACAAGAAAAAAATATATAGAAGGATAATGCATATTGCATACATCTTAAAAAACACTTTACTAAATATTATTAGCCCATACTATTAAGTCTCGTTATCTTTTTGAAAAAAATTCGATTTTAAGAAAAATTCTATCTTTTAAATTCCAAAATGGCGCTGTGTAAACTTATTTACCGACCTTCAAAAAAGAAACATAATTCTATCGTCAATCATTATTTTCAAGTAATCAAACATTAGAGCCGGTACTCCAGGCCGCATAATCCAGTTAACTGGCAGCCATTGGCACTTAAGGGTCAAGACTAAAAAACTTGTATAAAAATATATTAGATCAAGTCTAGATCACCATGGAGGTTTCTTTTACTGAGCATAAACATTGTAATCGTAAAAAAAAATTGCGTGTACTAGTATGCGTGCGCGTGTGCGTGTATGGTATAAGTACTTACTGCTTGGTAAGGGTTTTGTTGACAACAACTCTGTGAACAACTTGACTGACATGGAGTTCCACAACCAGGGAATTGTGGGCAAGCAGTGAAGCCTGATGGGATAGCTGGTGCACTGAGGGAGACAGCAGCGCCACAACAGATGGGATTGCATTCTGGGTAACAGTCACCGGAACATCCTGATGGACAGGTGCCACCAACAACAGAGACAGACGAAACACGTCCGACTCCTAAAGAAATATTGAAATTAATAGATTTTTTATTTCAAAACGTCTTGGTTTTCTTTAACTGGAATTCAATATCATATATTTCCACTGTAGCTTCAAGTTATTATGTAATATACTTATGTAAACCTTGACAAATTAGACAAAATAGATTCTGCTAGATTAGAGCAAACAATGTGCACGCGAGTGGAAAGTTTGACCGGTTACTTAAAGGGTGGTTCATAAAAAATCGCCTTTCTAATTCATGTTCCTTCTCAAGTATAACACAACTCGATTTTCCGTTCAATCGTAATTTTATGAACGGATACTATGCAGTACAATTCAAAAATTCTTTTATTTTCAACAGAAATTTTCTGTAAATCGCCCCGTAAATATGTACACGATGAAAGCTGTTCACTGCATTTTTTAAGGTTTTAGCAGCGTCATTATACTACCCCTTGCCAAAACATTGAATAGAGCGTTGTTTTACCTGGAATGAGACGGACGGCCAATATTTTGAGGTCGGTTTGCTTGCGTAAGATATCCCGTAACTTGGTGATTGGATCGACTGGTGCTCGAATATCCGGTGCGAATCTCAACATGGTTGAAGCGGCAACTTCTCCATTATCTCGTGGCCTGGAAGGAAAAGAAGTGAAGAATAGGTCAGAAATAAGAAGCCTTGGATTTATCCAACAAATATTCTATTCGAATTTTGTTATGAAAAAGCTACCCTAAAAGTTGAAAGTTGATAATCTATAAATCATCTTACATGAATTGATAGAACGTGCTTCCAACAAACCAGATATCTCCACCATACGAATCGTTGAACTAAAAAAAAAAAAGTCGGAAAACGCTTATATAAAAATTATAATATAATGTTAGATTTTGTCACAACATCATCAAAAAATATCAAATTTCCTGGATATTATATGAAAAACCTGTAAAATCTATTAGCTATTATTTCTTGATCAGCAAATTCCGTCCTGTTTTTTCTCCAAATATGATCGCCCATCTAGGTCAGCAGTTATTACGGCCCTTTTCAGCGTTTAGCTACAACACAAGCAGTCATACAACGTTTTTTTGACATCCCACGCTGGCTGGAATATTATAAAACGTCTTGAAAACGAGGTCTTAACCGAACACAGTAGGAGGATATCTGCAACCCATAACAGTTCAAACAAGAACTAAACGAATTGTCAATAATTGTTTAGTGGACGGGGTTAGTTTGACTTACAGCTTTATCGATGGTCTTTTTCATGGTGTCATATCGTTGACTTCCAGGCATTGCCAATTCGTTGGTGAACTGGCTTCCAGGGAAATATAAGTCTAAGGCAAAACTCATTACTCCATTGGGACGGGCCTTACAGATAGAGGGCAATTTGTCAGAGCATTCTTTGTAGTTCCAACCATCTTTGGAGGTAGTGATGCATTTGGATTTCACATCGTTCGGGTGGGCGTAAAGCCACTCATACGATTCAAAACTCCAGTCGGAATAGACGTAGGGTGTACCATCGACGAATTGGAAACCACCCTTGGTGGCGGTGTCGGACATACCGAGCCATGCTGGTTTCTCTTTTTCCATCATCAAAGCTTGATAATAATTACAAATATTTAATTTATTAAAAACAACAGAAGCAACATCTTTCATAGATCATATGTTGATTCAAGGTGCAGTATAAAGCTTCTATACCCATAGAAGAAGAGTTTAGCAAATAATTTAACACCTATACATTATCAACTTGAGAAATCCATCCCGAAATTAAAAAGGTAAATAAAACGTTGTCTGTCGCGGCGGACTTACTTCTCAGGAGAGTTCCTTCTTCCATTGATTCAGCAGAAGCTAACGACGCTTTCAAGATGTTGCAATGGTCTACCGCGTCAGGCCAAGATAGTTCGTCTTCGAAGAATTTGAAGCAACTGCACCCGTGCAAAGTCCATCCATCGTCACATTTCACTGCATAGATTTAAAGGAAGGTGAAGAATTAGAAGCTTTTCATTTAGAAATACACAGAAACGCACAAGAGAAGGAGTGATAATCAATAAGAGCCTACACATTGGGGATATGATATTTTGAAGTTTGGACTACGGAAGGGAGATTTGAATTCGAGAGATTTTCAATTGCATATTCTTTTGTACTCAAATTGACAGTCGATTGGACAGAAACAGTCTACATTTCCAACGCATAAAACAACAAAATCTTACCATGACCACATTCGGCATCTCCAGCTCCTGTTACGCGGTTCACATTTTCGTAGAAACTCATCGTTTCGTTGTTGCCAGGTGGGTTGAAGTACATGACAACGTACACGGTCCCATCCGTAGCTTTCTTACCGGCGAATCCGGCAACCTCGCTACCTTCCCAGATCAATTGGGAGAAGTCGGCGGCGTTGTCTTTGAATTCACTCTTGACGAAGTCGTAGTTCTTGATTTGGTCATAGCTGGAACAAATAATAGAAAAGAAGTTTTTTTACACGTTATGAAGGAATCAATTTTTTTAGAAAATTCAAAAACATAAACATACATTACGTGTAATTATTTTTGTGCAACTTTTATAATTTTTATAATTTAATTAATTTTGATTTATTTAATTTGATTAGAAGCATACATTCCAAACTAAGAGTTAAGAAGCATTGTTCTAGAGTCATTTTTCAATTTAATGGTTTTGGCTTTCTTTACTTACATTTATGATAAAGAAAGGATATTTGATATATGCTTACACTTTGGCAGGAACTAGGGTTCCGAAATAATTTCCATTCTTCAAATCGTTGACATCTGAGGTGGAGAAGATGATTTGACCGTATTTGGCTTTACCATCGGGCTTCACCACTCCACTGTTGGCGATATCGTCTGCATGTTTCTGCGCGGCTTCGGCGCACACAGGGCAATACCCTAATGGCGTTGCATCATGCATCAGTCTGTAACGGTTGGTTTCAGACAGCATTTTCTTGACAGTGATATCGGCAACTACACGATGATACAAAACAGTACAAAATAGGGTAGCAAGCGTCATTATTTAAAAAAGAAAAAAAAATCCTAGTGTAATGCAACTTTAAAAGATTTAAAATGTAGACAGACTCTTACGGCACAGAAGTTGCGTTTTTTTTTTGGAGCATGTTTCTCTATGTAATGTTTGAGAGAAGAACTAGATCTATTCTAAGTACAGAAGTGTTATTACAAGTTTTTTATAACGAACAATTTAGATCAGAAGAAGATAATTATTAAGCGTTTCTTAAAAAGATACCAAAACAAAACTTACGCCTTCCATCGGTACCAAAGACTGGATCATCTGTCGCGTCACGTTTTACTAAAAAAAGAAGATTGCATCACCGGCTATATATTTTACTGTCTGCACTGCATGGTATACATACCTTTATGCTGCAAGGTTTAAAGGGATTCCTGCATAATTTTTAACACATAAAGATTATTATTATTTTAGTATCTAGAGATTAAATAAACGTAATTACGTAAAAACGCAATAAGCTGCAAAAAATCACTAGTATTCCACCAAACTTTTAATAACAAGTTATAAAAATTCCAAGAGCATTCCATTTACACCTCTCTTCGTTCACCATTTTCCGCTTCTTCCTCGCCTGATTTGTCGATATGCACAAAGTTGAGAAATTACAAAAAAAAAGTACATAAAAAGTAAAACAGGCTTTAGTGGCGAGGTAAACATTACAGCTCATCGTTGAGCACTTATAAGAAGCGAGAGCAATATTTGGGCTTGTTTACCTCAATGTTGTTTAACCTTTAAGGTAGGTTGGTAATATTTAAAGCTATCTTTAAAAATAAATTGAAAAGTACAAAATTAAAATTAAAAGCATATTTCAGCGGTGCTTCGAGATTTTCAAAACCATAAGCATTGTATATGATGCTTCAATTTACTTGATGCTTATAAAGAGAGATAGGCATTATTTCAAGTTTTTGCGTTTTACTGCACAACACCGAAGAAACATTCATCAAATTGGGAATTTTCTGCTGAAATCAGGACAACAGCCAAATTATTTCTCTTTCAAATATTTCTTCCATATAAAGGTTGTATTTTTAAAAATGGCTGCAGATCTCAAATAGTGATTCTATAAGAACATTATTTATTATATATTTAGACTACCTGTAATGTATTTGGCGTGACATACCACGAACAAGGTGACCATGCATGCGGTCACTAACTTCATCGTGCCCTCTTTGATGTGTATGTATATATGATCCTATGATAATAAATTTATTCGAGAATGCGTATAGAAATATGTAAATGAATACAATGTGTCCAAAATCTTCCGACAGTTTGTCACGTAGACGAGATAAACGTTTTTCCATTTTTTTTTCCACATGATATTCATCAAGGTTCAAACGAATTCCCGGCTAAATCGGCGACCGTTTTCTTATCCCGCAACAGAACTCCCATTAAGTTTTTGGACGACTTTCTTTTCCATGATCAACGTTATTGTCCCTTTATAAACTAAACTAAAATGAAACAAAACTGCCTCTAAAAGCCACCAAAACGAGGCTAATTCTTCTCCAATAAATTTCAATGAAAGAGAACACGATAAATATACGTTGCTTTTGTCATCCAATAAAAACGAATATTTAAAAAAACAACGTAAAATCAACTTACTGTCAGCTGGGTTTTTCGATTGAAGATTTTTTTCGAAATTCGGCCTAAAACCAAGTTTATTGAAGCGCGTAAAGAGATCAGAAGGTGCGTCGCATCTGTTTACGATCCGATTGTTCGAAACCACAGAGCGTGAACTAATTTGTGTTTGAACCGTTTTGAGAAAGAAATTTCTTCTTCTTTTTTTTGCTCTATTGTGCATAATTTTTTAGACTTTGCAGAGACGGATCTAGAGGGTCGACAAACACACGTGTAGGAGAGCAAAATGATAATTATTTGTTGAAAAACACTATAAGATAATTGGCTTTTCACTCTCCTTTGCAGATCTTGTCTAACACTCTAAATCCATCTGCTTCAGGTTGACTCGTGATAAGTTATTTAAACAATCTTGTTTTCTAACAATAGAAATCAATTAGCCTCTGTTCAAACATTTCGACGCTTCCTGTAACAACAGACATGAAGTTCAGAATCTTGAATTTATCATAAAAGGATTTTCTAGAGAGGTTTCCTCCCCTCGTTGAAGTTTTCATGTTTTTAATTTTATGTTGCAAAAAAAAAGAAAAAGTGGCAAAACTCATCAAGCATTTCAAGGATTCACGAAAATATTTTCAAAACTTGTTAGAGTGATTATATGAGACGGGTTGTGTTGAAATGCTAAATTGTAAACTACTTAGTCTTTCTCGTAGAAAACCTATTAATTTTAGATTTTGTTTATACTAGAAAAGTTGTCCCAGTTCAACTCGGCATGGCGAGTCAATCCACTTTCTCAACCCGGTTAGCTCGGATCAGTCAAACCGGATCAACTCGCTTCGTATAATCATCCAATTAGCCTCGGATTTGTCTTGTTTCTCAATCGTGATTATGGGCTAACAATGAAATAACCGCACTTTAATCATTTTAACCTTTAAAGTTCAGCCGTTCAGTATATTATCCATTCGAAGGCATTTTTAGAGAAATTAATTTTTCAGAATTTATCATTGTTTTGTCATTGTCGAACATATGAACTCGATATTTCTACATTTTTTTTTTTTTGGGTGGGGTGGGGATAGAATTTCAAGTATTAAATAGATGTTATATAATGATATTTGATATTTTTTCTTTGCTGTTTCTGATAGCCTCGTTTTTAAAATATTTAATTTTTCATCCTGATACCAGATCTTTCGATAGTTTTGATAAGTAATTATTACTTGCATTCTCGATTTTTTCCCCTGAAATTAGTTTAAATCGCAAAAATAAAACCACGCGAAAACTTTCCAAACGACTATTCGCTAAATAAAGCACACAAAATTTTTCTCAAAGTGCTCATTTGCAAAAACAAATCTATAAAATTAATGCGAAAATTTATCGCAATTAAAGTAGAAATATTATCGCCTAACAAACAGTAAGATAAAAAAAAGAAGTGTCGAGACCTTAGAATGAAATCGAATTGATTTGATTACATAAAAACCAATAAAATAATCAAGATACTTTTTTTATAGCTTGATTATTATTTTAAATATGTAATAAATAACAAAAATATTATCATCTATTTCTTTGCTGAGCATTTACAGTAAACCCTCTTTAAACCGAACGTTCATGGGTGAGTTTTGTGAAATTGCATAACTAAGTAGTAACGAGTAGTAATCATTCATTTTCCGGCTATGATCAAAAGCTCTCATATATTCCTCCGATCCAGATTCCGATTTTAGTACTCCTTAATTAACAGACTACAGAGAAAGAAAGAAATTGTTAAACAATACAACATTTTAACGGGGGAAAAAACGAATATTTGTGGTAAAAAGAACTACAAATCTTACAAATCTTACTTTATTTTTATGTTTTCATTTAAAAAATATTGCTAACTAGAAAAAAGATTCTTTTAAAACAACAACATCTTTGGTACTTCCAGCCTTCACTTGGATGTAGCACTTGTACTTGAAAAAAAAAAGAAAAAAGAAAAGGAGAAAAATTATTAAATATCTAACGACTCAAGTTAAATCAAAACACTAGCCTCTGTTCGACTCTTTATTATTTTATTGTACTAGTGTAGTATATTTTTGTTAATCTATGCAAGTCACAGTATAACAATTGAATACAAACAAATGAAAAGGTTCAATTTAGCATGCAAAAATTGCTCAGTAATACAGATACTCTCTCTACGAAATAAGCAACCATCTGTTCCGACTGGAATGAGATATTGTGCCACTTTCTCAACCCTGCCCTGCAAGGAGTAAACGTTATACAACCTAAAGTAAATTCGGCACGCTCTATTTGACTACTGCCTTATCCGCAAATAATTTTTTGCAGGGATAATGTTCCTTATTTTTTGAAATTTGAAAATGAGGTGTGTTATAGAGATGTATGAAAATGAATTCGGGTCGTGTGTATTCAATTCGTTGGTGGATTGACACATTAGATTATTACATTTCAAAAGGAGAGTGACAAGGAAAGAAAAAAGGAGCCAAGGTGGGATTTTTACAAGGCCTTATTAAATTAGATTTACTTCTTTCAATAGAATAGTAATAGTTTCTTTGTAATAGATTTCTTAAATACTAATCAGAAAATATCTTGTAAAAAATTTACAGATCATCACGGTAAAAGGAAGGGGGAAATTAAGTAAATTTCAGAGAAAAATTAAGAGCAAATCTAGGCTTTAATACTGCTACTTTCTCCGGTAGAAAATGATCTCTATATCAACCCGATAAGTGTTAATCGAATTCTAATAGCTAGCCTACTACTACAATGTAAACAGAGCCTTACTTTAACACACTTGCTCCAACCTTGTGTAAGCCATACTTTACGTTTTCCTAGCATCCGTTTCACTGCAGAGAAATTATAATGGGAGCTTTTTTATTATCAGCCAGAAAAGCTTGTGTTAGTTTTTTGTTAGTTCAAAAATAGGTTTTTCTTCTTTCCAAACGGGAGCAAATATCTCGTTTTGATAGTTTCGAGGAGATATTGCAAAAAAAAAAGAAAAGTTGACAATTTTTTCGTGGGCATACGATCCCTGGAACCATTTCAAATAAGCAAATCATCGATCTCGTTTTCGTGGGATTATTATTATTATTATAAAAAACAATACTTTTGCTGCAATTAAGAAACAATTAATTAAAAAACGAAACCGAGGCTGTAGAAAGAATACGAATTTCGGGAACCGTGCACTTTTAATTGTAGAAAGTTTTACAACCCTAAAAACCCCCGAAATTTATTATTTTAGATTCTGATTCTGGCGAATCGCGACAGTTATTTTAAGAAATTAAATAAAAAGGAATAATTATTAAATTGTGTGTACGAATTTCTCTTAAATGAATTTTGGCGTTTGAGAAGGAAAATACGATTTACGATTAAATTAACTCGAGCGAGAAAAAAAACCAATGTTTTTGTAATTACCTTCCAAAATTCTGTTGTCCACTCCCTTGAACAAAATAACCTCGAACTGTCTCCAACAGGAAGTTCAGCGATGCCGCGCACCTCTCTACTATTACAGGTACCATTTTGATTACGTAATCGATGGCGTCATTCAAGACAACTACAGCTTTGTCGAACATGGCGGGATTCAAGTCGTAGATGGCCTTCTTCAGAATGAAGAATGTGTTGACGATGTAAGTGTAGGCCTTGGGGAGCGATACTCGTAACCAGTCGTAAACAAACAAAACATTCTCTTGTACGATCGGTGCATAGGTTTTAAAGAGCGTAGACAAGTACGATGATATGATCTCGTATTGGCGTTGCAAAAAATATGTGACCTGTAGCACAAGGAAACAACAACAAAAAAAGAGTTTGAAAAAAAATATAGCCTCTTATTCATTTCTGACTTCAATATCATATTCTTATAATATGTAAAAAGAACAGAGGCTAACTTTGGCAAATGACAGGCCAAATTCAGCTCGCTTATTTTAAAGTGTAAATGGATTATTAGAAGATCATCAAGAAAAATAATTTAAAATCTATTCCATTTTATAGATTTATTAATTTATACAGATTTATGCTAAGAGTATGTAATTTATGTATTGTATCATGCGCAATGTTTTGTGATCTGCACGAGAACATCCTCAAATTGCTACGTTATATAATTTAATAATAATCATAAAAAATAAGAGATTTCTTCATACTTTTTCCAGAATAGGTGGCCCGTGAGTGTTTGCAAAATCACGGATCGGTTTGCTGTGTTTGTAGATTGCTTGACATGTGACACGTGTGTAGTAGCCGGTTTTCTCCATGACCGGGTCAACGTACGGGCTAACCTTGGCGTAGTATTTTGGTACGTGCGTCATCACATACCTAATAACAAACAAATATGATATTGGAACGATACAATGGAGACAAATCATTTTTCATTATAACCCAGCCAAACCAACAAAAAAAAAGGTCTTAAAAGAAGATAATATAGTAAAATACAGACATGTTCCTGGGAAATACAGGTCAGTCCGGGATTTAGGTTCCGGAGTTCTTACCCGGTCATTTGGCTAGTCTTCAGTTCAAGATAATTACAGCCTGTCATCACTCTATCTTCTAAATCATATTTCTTTAATAATGCACTCGTTCTGCTTCCTATGAAAAGACAAAATTTTTGAATACAAGGAAATAACGTAAAATAGAACAAACTGGTGTTCATTTTTCAACACCACTTCCGCCCGCATATTCCACCACCTACTCCAGTTTATACGATACTCGAGACGACTTCGAAAATTGACTTCCACACAGTATGACGGGCCGACGATAGAAAAATTGTGTGAGGACAAACGAACTCTATTGAAATAAGGAAATAGTCGAGAACATGTGCGTGTCTTCTACATCTTACAAATATTATGGTCGCAATATTTTTGGGATTGCCTAGTCGAAACGAAAGGTGTTTTTGAATGCTTAAAAGACGTCTAAAAAAGAATTGTGAAACAGCTTGTATCTGCTAAGTAATACCAATAGAACTACTAACCTGGGTAGCCCTTGTTTGTATACAAATCGATTGCGACGAATAAGACAGCAGTTAGAAAAATAAACTTGAGTAGTTTCCAGATAAATGATCCTTCCCTGCAATCAGCCATGCCGACTTGTACTAATTGCTAAAAACAAGAAAAGGATCTTCTCATAAAAGATATAAAAATTCAGACGCGTATCTAGAGATACCTGTGTAGGAGAGCGTCAACATCGATGATGATAAAGGGAAAGAAAAGTATGAGTTAAAAGAAAAAACTTTTTTATGAAATAACGAATATAGAAAAACAAAGTAGCTACAAAATAATGCAAGTATAACTTTTGTCTTAGTTGGATTTTTTTTCAAAAAATTATTAGCCGGGGGCTTGGAATAAGAATGTCCTGGGTGGAAAAAAATCGAAAAATTAATTAGCGGGCGTCTATTAGGCACCAGAGAGTACGCGGGTGTTTTACTGACGCTTAGGGATAAAACACACCTCATCATCCCACTTAAAACACAGGACTCACTGTAACAGCAGTAATTTATTACTGAAGTGATCATCCTGATAAAATATTCATGAAATAATTAAATAAATAAATAAATAAACACAGTGGAGGGTGATGAGGGGAGAGAATTTGATCCCAAGCAAGTTGGTAGATAGGGAAAATCTAGCGATGGTATCAACCACAGAACGAGGGAGAATCCAAATTGTGCTACTCGTATGTTGAGTTGACGGATCGGGATCGATCCGGGATCGATCCGGGATCGAACCTGAAACTTTTCGGTTTGAGGCAAACGCTCTACTAACTGAGCTAACCGGCCAACAACAATTGATCCCAAAGCCCGTTATAAAAAGCAGTAATTACATTAAAATAACAAAATTTCTGAAAATATCTAAAAATATTAACCCCACGCCAATGACAAAAAGCATAAACTCCACAAGAACCCTGTTATGTATACGCCGTTGCAAGATACAAGAATAAAATTAATCGTTCGTTTATTTCAAGCAGGATGTACTCTGTTATGTAATCTTTTGTTTTGGTGTTGACGGATTCAAGTGCAAGAGTAAGCATGTTATACATTACGTAATAATGTATATATTCGTCTCTTTCAATGTACACATGTATTGGACTTTAATCCCTTTATGAAAGGAATGTGTTTTAGTTTTGTTTTAGCTGAGTGTAACGAGAATTAATTTTTGAGGAACATCGTAGATAACCACCGATTTAAAACGAGGAACTGTCACAAAATCCGACAATCCAGAAGTTTTTTGTTGTGAAGAGTATAAGGTCTTTATAATACCCCTCTT
>JAUEKX010362920.1:0-20059 GCA_031834005.1 Dendronotus venustus
TGACATGTAATGAAAGAGAATAAAAACTACTAATGAATGTTTATATGACACACATCACAGCACCGCTGTGTGCAATATGGGGGCATGCTGATAATAGCTTTAGACAATGCAACCTTTTCAAATAGATTAAGGGTACTAATTTTTGCAGGTATATATTTACTATTTTCATGAATCTTTACAAGTTTCGGTAATTTCACAAAATTAAAAAATAAACAACACAAAACCATCATACTTGCGAAAATATCTATAGAGACTTCTTATCGGTCTCCTTTTCTAATTGCATATTTCATCATTGCATTGTGAATCCTCTAAAAAACTCAAAATGTTTCATTCTTTGCTTTAATTGTCTTTATTTATAACTCTTCAACTGCATCTTCCACATTTAACTCAAGAGCTTTAGGTTTAATTTTTTATTGAATTTGTTTCCTTAGTTAAGGAAATCTAAGGAAATGGGATTGCGATTTATGTTTTGCAAGTCTTTCAAACAAATTTATCATTTTACATAATTATTATAAAACTATCTCCCAGGTGGCAATGCGTGCATTAGGTTTTGAACCAAAAAAAGAAGAGATAAAGAAGATGATTTCAGATATTGACAAAGATGGATCAGGAACCATTGATTTCAATGAATTCCTGGTCATGATGACTTCTAAAATGGTACGTATTTAGAAATTTATTTACGTCAATAGAAACCATGAAATTATTTTTGAGCTCTTTTCCGAATGTGAAAGCTTTAAAATTTTCCCAAACTACAAAGTTCAAGGTGTTTGATCACTTCTGCTATTTTTTATTAATTTATTTGAATTTTCCTAAATAAAAGATGCCAATTTTGCTTGTTTTCATTTATGGAAACAATCTTTATGTATACGGTATATAAAATACTAAGCATATACTAACTGTTTAGAAAGGTATTACCGGAGAATCTTGACTGATGTAAAAGTATTATCCCCAGCCTTGTGAAGACAATACATTATGTTGGTCAAAATTCGAAGGATTGTAACCACTAATAACCGACAGTGACGTTATTAAGAACCGATAACGTTAAGAACGGATAAATTTGTTCTATTCTGTTATTACATCTTTGGCTACTATAATAACAAATATATTGCATCCAATTCTTCTAGAGCGAAAAAGATTCCAAGGAAGAAATTATAAAAGCTTTTCGTTTGTTTGACGATGATAATACAGTAAGTTTTTTCCTCTTAACAAACATCTATTTTCGCTATGAAATAAAATGAAATAAACTTGTTGCAAATAAAAAATTTTATTATTAAAATCCAAATGTTTTACAATGTAAATTATAATTTTCGATTCAAAAAAAATTTCGAGTAAAAAATTAAAAATACCGGAATTTTAGATCTTTTGTAAATTTGTACATTTTTTTACTTATAAAATATTTTCATAAACTTTTTTTGAATTTAAATTCTCACATATTGCCTTAGGTTGTTTTATTTTCGCGTGGATTCAAGTTCATATAAAGCTAATAATTCGCAAAAATTATAGCATAGTATTTACGTATAATGATGCTAAATTAAGATACTATTGTAAAATTCTTAAAATAAGCCCTTACCCTCGAATTTACTTATTAGGGCAGGATTTCCTTCAAGAATTTAAAGCGCGTGGCGAAAGAATTAGGAGAAAATCTAACAGATGAAGAACTACAGGTTGCTACCCTTTTTTATATCGCTTTTTTTTATAAATGTTTTGTAGATCTTTGATAGCGACTAGAAGTTTCTTTCAATTGTTTTTTAACAATTTATACAGGGTTTGAATTCTCAAGGAGATTTTATTCACTGCAGCCGAAAAACCTTTACCATATTGCGAAACAAAATACACAATTTTGTTTCGCAAAAGATTTTATGATAATGTGATGTTGATATTTTCTAATAACTAGTGATTGTCAACTCTGGAAAAACATTTTGCGAATTGAAAAAAAATTGTTTGTTGAAACTGTTGACGCATTTCTTATCAAATGGGAAAAAAGACGAAAAATGTCTTCAACGTTTTTTTATTGAATACGATAAAGATTTCATAATGTTACAGAAACATGTATATAATACATATACATAGAACTCAAATTCTCATCGCAAACTGCGAAGTGCAAAGTCAATTTGTGTTAGAGCATAAGGTAATACTTTTTTATTTTGTATAAAACTTTCTGAATTTGGTTCTATTTATTTTATAATTTATATTTTAGGAGATGATAGATGAAGCAGATCGAGATGGTGATGGAGAAATAAACGAAACAGAATTCCTTCGTGTAATGAAAAAAACCAGCCTCTACTAACAGTATGCAATCAATTAATAGCCCAATTAATCAATCAATTAATGGTTTCTTAATATATAATACCTCTAAAATGTAGATAGTATATACTATATTTATCTAAGTAGTAAATAAAAGAGGGGGAATATAATATACGTGGTCCTCATTCGAGGATTATTTAGCTCTTTCATTGTATTTCAATTTTCAATTCTTTGTAACTATTCTTATAAAAAGAACTTTAGTTGGCCTTCTGTGATTCTCAGAACATGTGTATATTTTGTCAACCTGTTAATGTAGTTTATATTTGATTTTAATGCTTTCCTTGTTTATCTTGTGTCGGGTTGGATTAAAAATAAATCCTTGAACAGGCATTTTTAAATTTAACAATTATTTCGAGTTCTAAATGCACCAAACTGTGGTGTGCATAAATCTTGTTTTCTTTTTCCCTATTAAAGTTCTTGGAATTAACATATTCTGTATTTAGGAGAGTTTATATGCATTGACATTATGGTAAAGCTCATGTTTCATTACGAGAAAGTTTTTAAGTTTGTAAATATTTCTTTTTTGGTTTAGAATGTAAGCTAATAAATTGTTCCCTGCTGAAAATATATTTTGCTAAGTGTAACATATAATTCTGTGGTTATTTGTTTTCAGACCTCTATAGGAAAATTAGGAGAAGACCCATAAATATATTTTGTGATTCCCCCGCCCGACAATCAACAATCATTTCTGTACTATATGTTACCTGTAATGCTCATATAATTTTAAAAATGTAAAGTAATTAACTTCCTAAGGTAGCATTTAGTACCTAACCAATGTAGCTCTACCAAAGGTAATCTGGATAGCTGGGCTATTGTTTTGTCCAGAGATCAATATTTCTTTTTATTCGCTATATTATGTTCTCAAAATGTTTATAGTAGCAAAAGGGAAGGAAAATCTTTCCAGTACAAACAAAAAGTATCCATATCAGACCGCTATAGCTCCAAATCAATATGTTTATTAAATTTTTGAATATGAGTCATGTGTGATGAGATCTGGGATCAACCAACAACTTTTAAAAGCCTTACCACCAAAACACTCGTTATATGGTCAGAAGTTTTCCTTTTCAATTTCGAACTTTGGACGTTCTTGGTTTCCGGTCCCGAAGGGATCATTTGTCATCCTAATTGTCATGTGAAAATGAAATTTAATGTGTTTACATCATGTATGTAGACACCAGACAAGTGTTTTTTATGTGTATTACCTCATAGTAAAAAGTTACAAATCTACAAAGGTTTTCCGACATCACTTTTAAGACTTGTTGTGAATTACCTCGAAAGCCACACAATTTTGATTTATTATTTATATTTTGCAATCCGTTCAGACCATCTGATTTGTTTCTTAGAATACTTAGACATATTCAATAAGAAACCTTAAATTTGTTTCATAAATATTTGTAGGAAATGCTTTAAGAAGTGATCCAAGAAGCTGCCAATGAATGATGCTAGTCAGGTCAGAAGATCTGAATACTAACCGTATTATTATCAGAGGCTCTAGATTGCGCCAAACATCTGTGAAGGAGAGCTAGAAACCAATTATGTTAAGGTTTTTTCAAGGATAACTACTTTTTCAATCTCCTTCTGTTTGACACAATCCGAACCCGCTTCTGAGTAACACAAAAGAAGAAAATAAAAATCTCAATAAATCAAATAAAGAGGTCTTTGTCAGAGCTAATAATCTAATGTCAAAGAAATATAGAATCAAAAAATCACTAAGAAATCAAGAAAGTATAAAAATTATATTCATCCTTTACTAACGTAAATAAGAATCAACAACATAATTAAGGATAAACTATTCTGAGGTTTAATCCTTACAAACCCCGAAAATTCTGGGAAATCTGAATAGTAATGAAAAATTGTCAAAATTATAAAATTATGAAAAATTATCATCAATTTTTTATTTGATGCCAACTATTTTTTTATTTTTGATTGATGAATAAATTCATATTTCTATATATATATATATATATATATATACATTCATTATAGCTAAAATATTTGAGCATCTATAGATAATCTTTGCTTGAAAAAACAAATAGCCTTTTTAGTTTATGAGTAATGTAATAAGTTAACATAAGAAAGATTTTTTAACCTACATATTAGGTTTTCTGGTATGAAATGACAATCAATATACATACACATTTAATTACTTTTTTTTTTCCAGATTTTTAATTACAATAATTAATTAATAAAAAAAACATCATTAAAATACAATAAGTAGAAAAGACGGCGCCAAGCAAAAAAAAGGATTTGCGATATTTTTTTTCACTTCCAAAACCCTAACAATAAATCAGTCTAGCTGAATATGTAATGATCTGTTTTTAATAATGTGTGCTCCAGGCGTTACCTCTGAAAACAAAAACAGATTCTAACAAATGATTTTTTTACGCTAATTGTGAGCCACTCGCTGCCCGTCTTATCATAATGATATATTACGGGTGTGCTTTTAAGATAACCGCATTATTAATTACATTGACAAGTACGATGAAATGTTTCTTGCTTCTTATCTCTTCGGTAGTGAATCTGCTCAATTAAGCGGTTGACCAACCAGTTTAGTTTAGCAAGGTGATTTAGCATTGTTTATAATAAAGATTCATATGTTAACTAATGAGAGACAATTAATTTATGGTATTTGTGACGATAAAGGGTCTAGAAGGTCGTTCGTTGAGTAGAGAAGTTAGGCAGAACAAAAATGTTATGAGTCAAATTTCTATTTTTGAGAGGAGATTCTTAGAGTGAATGAGTCATCTGTGTTCGAAATCCTTCGTCGTGTGTGCTACTCGCCCGAAAAGTTAATATGGTGGTGAAGTGTTAAATCGAATGCGCTGCAGATTAAGGTTTTTGGTAAAAACCACCAAATCAAATTCCCGCCCAAGATGTCAATTTTGCCAACATCCAATTTAAATTCCCGCCAAAAAGTCTATCCCTTAAGGTAGATTTTGCAATCTAAGAGCGCCGCCTGGAGATAAGAATGCAACAATATGGAGATAATTCTCCCAGCAAAGATCTTCTATAACTGAATATAAAGGTGTATCTTTAATAATACAATGGTCATCAAATCTACGGTCCCAGATCATGAAAGTTCGTCTCTTTAACTTTAAATCGCAAAATTTTTAAAAGAGCAATTCACATAAGAAAATACTATCTCCTTTTGAAATCAAACATATTTCTTACTGAAATCGTCAAATGGACAAAGACAAAAAATAATAATGACAACATAATAAGTATGAGTATAATTTTTAATATAAAAAAGCATTTTGTATCATGGTTTAACTTTTCTTTTTACCGTTGAAAATCGTTAAAAATGTTCACTGATGATTGCTGAAATCGTTCTTAAATTACATTTTACAGATCTAAAAAGTCTTTAGGCTTATATTTGGTACAAAAAAAATGAATCTTAAAATTGGGCAAAGAGATTGCTTAAAAAACTGTGTATTTTATTGATATGAATGGCCTAGTGTACTAATTTTTAATGTAATTGATAATATATGAAGTAATGTAAACAGTAATTTTGCGAACAAATTTGTTTTGAAAATTTCAAATTTAATGTTTCATTTTAACGTCATTTTGAAAAAGGGGCTCAGAAGAAGGTTTTGTCAGGTAGAAAATTCTTGTTATGGGGATCTTTAATCCTAGCACCAGCTTTAAATATCGTACAAATTTCTTACAAATACCACACTCGCTTGGACTAGATGAACCAAAGCATTGTTTTACAACTATAAAAACATCAAAAATTTAGACTACTGAAATATATAATTGCAACCAACCTTCTTGAAATATATATACGAAAAATATTTTACGAATAAAAGGGTGTGTCTCTATGTTGCTATAGAAACACAGGGACAAATCTGATTATAGCAAGTATTAAGTGTTGAGAAATTAGGCAAAAATGTACATTCCTGAAAGTCCAATATAATTAAACGATTGTTTAAAACGTTTCTCCTCTTAGTAGCGTTTCTGGCAACTTATGCATCAATACACCATTAGGTTGTTATCATTTCGTGTCCTTCTAAATTACTGGTTAGTCATTAAACGAAGTGATTAATTAACGCACGTGGTAACTAGTTAAAATAGCAACTACAACTAACTACTAGCTAAATAAAGTTTCTTTTTCCCATCATATGGTTTAGAAACTCATTACAGAGTAGGTTATGAAACAAAATGAGAAATTTATTGCCAAAAAAAACATCTAATTTATTGGTTTCTCATCACGATCCTAACAAAACGCTCGGGTTATCGCTATCAGATATAATTACTGTAAAATGATAAGCAACCAAAGTTCGACAAGAGGAGTTGATTTATATAGTAACTTGTTAATGTTTTTGTTTTGTTTATCAACGTCTTATCAACGTCTTATCAACGTCTTTGTAAAGTCTTTATCATTGATACTATCGATTACAATCACGCCTTGTATATTATTTCATCTGTCAATTAATTAAAACAGTGACACTGTATATGTAAAACAGCAGTGTGTGTTGTTGTTTTCAAATGAAAATTAACTGAAAAATAGCTTTGAGACTTTTACAGAACTAATTGCATTCCAACCATAGCACTCTTTATTGATTAATGGACACGAAATTATGTTTAATCAATTTGTTTTGTCTCCTCCAATAAATTAAGATGATATAATCTACATAATAGAAGAGTTATATTTAGACTCGCGACTACATAAGACCAATTATACCAAAAACTACGTATATAATAGAATGTATTCTTGAACTTTTTGAAGAAGATTTAAGGATTTAAAGTTGAACCTAAGCTTGATATCCCAGGTATTTTCTCCCTTGCTTGACGTTCTGTCAATTGTGTTCACAAGGAATGCAGTTAACCCTACAATTTCCAATATTAACAATACCAACATACCTCCAAATGGTCATAAAGATGAACATTATAGTAAGAACGTTTTTTAAGTTGCTGCATCATTGATTTTGCCCCTCAAGAGATTTGGTATTCGGGAGAGATAAAATGCCTATTTTTTGCGAAGCACGAGTCTGGGAGTAGCTGAGCACTATTGTTGTGACATCTGATAGTCATTAAAGGCTAGTGAAAATTCTTTCTTACTATGGCGTTTCGACTGTGTCAGATATTAGGCTAGCTCGGGTAACTTAGAGCGACATAACTGCCATAAATTAAAACAATAGGAAAAATTCTCATTTTTCACTGTTTTCAGTGTAATTAAGTCTAACTCCTAATGTTTACCTAAAATAAAAAATGTTCATCCCTCATTTTATATTATAAATTTTCTTTCATGTTATGAGGTTTATTTCTTTGAGATGAGTTAGGGTTAGGGTCAGGATTATTAATAGTGAAACATGGTTTGTTCTGCCTCTTTTTTTATAACAACTTGCGAAAAAAGATTGGCAACCTTAGCTATACTCTCGCTTTTCTTTTAAAAAATACTTTTCAAAATAAAATTCTGGAACGTTCGAACGGACTAGTCAGGCAACAAAAATGTTATTTGCTCAACTCATTAAGAAAGATATCCGAGGAATGAGGATTTTTTGACCACAAAATAAATGAGCGAGAATTTAATACATATACTTATGTTTTGTTTTCAATTCAATTTTCTCTTGAGAATAAGCAAACAAGTAAAATACAGACATAGGCATTCAAAAATTGGAAAAATAGTTAGAAGCCACATCCATCAAATTTCGTAACCGCATCAATAAACAACAAAGCTATTAGCGAAAAAAACCCCTTGGGATTTGATTACACTGGTCTCCATTTCCATAAATTCCACATTAATGTTTACATTTTAAGCTTTTGGCAGTAACGTTAGTAAAATAATGACAGTAAATTATGCCTCTATTAACTAATAACCTTTATAATTGCAACTAGTAAGGCAAATCTAAACTGCGGCATTTGTATTATATTATATTATCCACATCCAAACAAAGTAGAATCGCCAGAGATAAAGTTTGAATAGTACATTATAAAAGAAGGATATTCAAGTGGCCACCATTGAATATTTAGGAACTTCATGCTTTGTTGCTAGAAAAAATCTCGATGAAAACAAAGCATTTATACTCTGGATGTTAATGTTAACATTTCTTGCTATTGAAACTTCCGTGAGGGGTAAAAAGTATTTTTTTTTTTTTTATTTCGCATGGAAACGAGACTAAGTATGGTAAAAAAGCATTAACGGTAGAACACCCTTTTTGGTGAGAAGATTTTTTTTTCAATTGATATTACACCCAGAGATACTGAGGTCGAGGCAAATTACTTTTATTTCCTGTGCCGATATCTTTCATAGTATTTAATAATTTTAATAGTTCACATTAAAGTGCGATTTAAATTTCGTAATACCGTAAATTCCGAATGAATACATTTGTTTAAATGAAGGTCTTTTCATGATAAATGCAATGGTATTGGTTTAGTAAATCATATTAAAAAAACAAAATTACCGTAAATTGTTTTCATTTAAGTGTAATCGTAGGAAATATACCCGGGCGAAACAAATCGCTTGAAACATCGTCACATATATCAACTGCGCCTACATGCTTATGAAGCAAGCTAACCAAACTTTGTGGTGAATTATCTATGGAGATCAACACTAACAACAGTGCATTCTAAACTTGCTGACTTCGAGGATTCAGAGTGATGATTAATAATTGTTGTGGCGGATGAATAACATCGAATCGATATGAAGAGTGTTTTGTGGTTCTTGATTGGAATTTTAATAAATCTACTGTGATACGGAGAAAAAAATGCGAACAAACAAAAAAACAATTTCTAATGCCTTGATACATAAACCGCAAGAGTTCACAAACATAAAAGAAAAATCTCAAGAAGAAATTGAAATCGCAACCAAGAAATTCCGTGATTTTTTTCATAAAATTTATTGTTATTTTTTTCGTTTTCTAATGTTCTGCATATATAAATTATAATTCCAAAAGTCTTTCTTTTTCTTATCATATTTTACAAAATAGAGAGAAACATAATATAATAACTCAAATATATCGTGAAATTATTTACAATCCAACCAAAGAAAAAAAAAAAAAATTTAAGCATGATTTTAGTATTAATATTTTGTAAACAAAAAATCATCACATGATTTTTTTTTTTTTAATTTAAAGCTTGTAACCTATATCACATAACGCTGACATCATTAGTTTTGCTATATTTCTAAACATCTATTCGTTTCTATGGTTACTTGACATCAAAATGGTGTTTCTAACGAATAAAAGACCTTGGTCTCACTAATATAACGTTGAGGTTTTTCTTTAAACTACCGAGTGACGTCAAAAGAAAAAACAAACCAAGAAAGATAACAAACAACACAACATGTCAAAATTTGTTCATAAAAATAATCAAGCAAAGATGCTGGTTGTGGACAAAACTACAACAAAGAATTCAATCTAGCTAAATTTAAAAGTTAATCCCATAATAAATTGTCTTTCTAGATTAAAAAACAAATGCATTATAATGAAGCTAAAAAATTAGTTTAATTTATCTGCGATTAAAATAATGCCTGTACCCGAGGCAAACCCAAGATGGCTGATAATGTGTATGCAACAATCACGTTACTTAGCAACCAAAGGGGCGAATGTTGTAAATGTTGTCAAAATGTAGAAAACAAAAAAAAGGCAACCATCTTCACTTTGGCGTGTCTAGATGGTTACTATGGCTACAAGGTGTTAACCATTATGGCATCACATGCATATAAATAAATGTTTGATCTCGATTTTTAAGATGCCTTTATTTTGTTTTTTCCAGATGATCTGTTTCTCGATATTAATCCTCGCAACATTGTATTTCAAATTTCACTCTCACATCACACAATCACCATCAAATAGAACTAACACGGCTATCGTCACTGTCACAGGCACTCGACGTTGATGCACGGCGCTGCACGATCTCAATCATGAACGAGGTGTCCTTGGCTGGTTTCGGCTTCCGGTAGAAACTCCTCGTTTGCTTGTTATTGCGTAATCCGATACACCATCTTTTGTGTAGGTACATTGCAGAATAGTAAACATTGAAGAAGTTCTCGGTCAGTGTCTCTTCGAAGATGCATTCTGCACTATCGACATCCTACAAAGAAAAAAAAAAAATGATGAAAAGCACAAGAAACAAGCAAATCAATAAAAGGATTTTGACATGAGCAAGAGAATGTATGCCAGTTGTTCCACTTTTATTTTACAAAAGCAAGCCTGGAGTCGCTTATAACTGATTATCAAAAACAAAACATCAAATTAATAGCTTAATAGCCTTGGAAATATTATAGCCATGCATTCGTTCGAATTTCACAGTGCATATTACATCAATTAATTAATATCTTCAAAAAATATTTTTGGGGGACTTACCGTTCCTCTCATTTGTCCTTGGTCATCGATCATTAAAAACAATTCAGATTCAACTCCCCAAACTTTCACTAAATCTGCACCAACTGGGATCACATCAATATCAACTAAAAACGAAACACAAATATACATATACATATGTTTTCTTAAATTTCAAAATCCAGTTTCGTAGACAACTTTATATGGTGACGTCCGGAAATTAGCCTCTGTCTGTAAACTCCCCTTATGTTATATTTACAGATAAAAAATCGTCTAGCGTACGGATCGAGGCGAAACAAAATTCCGATTCACTGGCTTGCTTGAAACTTTGGACTTGGAAACTTTTGAACATTTTTGGATTTATATATTTTTGAAAAGAAATATTTTGCAGTGCCTTCTAAATTGAGTTTCTTTCGATATCTTAAATAAACAAAAAAGATTCAGCATGGGTCATGGGTCATCCAATGATTAGATCGAAACCTATAGTTTTAAAATAAATTTGGCAAAGCATTCAACTCGGAAATTTTTAAATTATTGAACATGCTACCATGCGACCTTTGATATCGATATATTAATTTGTATAATAGGACACATTTTGGCATCGAAATGGACACACAATTTATCATCTTGGGACTGCGATGATATATGTTAAATATTTGCTAAACTTTCACAACGCATAACAGAGAGTTTGTTTTTCGTAATAGCAAAAAAAGACAATCAGTCAAGTTAAGTTTCCGGTTAACTGTCAGCTCCATAAAACCCAAACAATGGGCTGTGTATGATGATGCTGATCTCATGTTCACATTCTGAAACACTTGAGAATGCGTGGTTTCAATTTCAACTTTCCCCTCGATACAAAAAAAAAACATCCAACTTCAATAATAAAATAACTTAACATTCTTCCCTATAAAGCACACGCGAGGTGAACTTAAGACTCCGGTGGTATTAAAAATTAAAGACTTACTGTAAGGACTATTCTTATCTTTGACTCCCATTATCTGACCATTGGGCATAAGTGCTAGGTAGTAACCGGACTGGCTCTTAAAGCGTCTCCTGCGCGCTGTTTTCGAGTGTTTCATACAATAGCACGAATCGTTGCATTCAAGCAAATCCGTTATTTTTCCTTCCTGACATCCCTGCGTGTTGAATGAGGAGGATCGTTCGCAGCATCGTGTCGTCTTGCCTGGTTTCTCGTTCAACATGAAAACCTTCCAGAAGCCGTCAGTGTAATCGTCCGGTATCGTGTTGCCAAGGTTCATAGACGTGTGGTTGTTCCACTCGTGGCATTGGTCGATCAGGTCATACATGGTGGCTGGTGACGATCTCCTACGATGAGAATTGTTTGTGAAAAAATTACTAACTGCTGCCTTCATTCTCAGTTTATATGCTTATGTTCTAATAAAAGCTGCCCAAGGACACACACGATCTTTTGTTCTGATAAAATTTCTTACTTTTCCTCTTCGCAGTCCGTTCTCCGCACTCAAGGTTCCGTTACAATGTAAGTAAACTCTTTTTGTTATCACAGACCTTTTTGTAAGTAATACTAAAAACAAAAAAATACCACCACAAGAATTTCCAATTAAAAAAACAAAACAAAATGTGCAATCAACTCAATAATACGACAAAACATATACAGCGTATATACACACAAACAAAGAGAATGATGCCCTCGTTTCATAAACAAAGCAATCAAATGAAACTGTCAAAACACAATAGCATCTTCAGCAATCATCATTAAACCGGCGGTCAAAACAATATGACAAGAAAATCAAATACACTTTGTAATTTGCCGTTGACAAGCAGTGTGATCGTTTTGAATGACAACAGAGCGCGTCCATTACTCTCCCTGTCATCTACCTCACTCATCTGGTTATTTTTAGTTGCAAAGCGAACAGGAATTTAGGATAGAAGAGGGATGGACACTGAAACCACCACGTGTCAATCTAACTATCAACACCTTTTTTTATGTAAAAACGAAAATTTCAAAATTGCACATTGTGTCCTTTTTTTAAATTTTGTTTTTTGTTTCGTTTTGCAACAGTTCGTATAGTAATTAAAATATGAATTTAAATAAATGAAATTAGATATGGTCAGTTATAATAAACTGCTGATACATTATTCAAAACAGTGTGCTGCTGACAATTCCCATTTCCTGTAGATCGTGAAGTAGCCCTTGAAAAAAGCAGTTTTTAAAATATTCCCACCCCCTGAAACAAGAATCGATTCGATGAAATTCCAATCTAAAGCATCCCATCGAAAACGTCTGAGAAAAGAAAATCAGTGGGCACTCATTATATACTGGAAAAAACAAAACAAAACGAAACATTATTTTCAAGAAAAATGATCATAGGTTGTTTCCTGCGTTTGCAACACCACTTCCGATTTGAGATATGATGATAGCATGCAATCAATATTAATCATTTAAAAGTTTATCAGGCTAAAGTCTAGGTGATGCTACTGTTATCTGAATGCATTGACAGCTCATAGCTCTTAGTTAGAAAAAGACAAAGTAATCAGTATTAGGAACCCAGGCTATCGGTGGTGAATATCTCCAGAGCTTGTTTGGAAATCTTGAAGATGTAAACGTGTAAAAAGCGTAAAATGTAAAAGTAAATAACGAAGAACCCCACAAGACAATATAGAAGATGAAAATAGTAAATAAGAATTTATAAAGAAAATTGTATCTACAAAACGAAGCATATCAGCAGCAAATCATTATTATTGAGCAATCTAAAAAACTAAAGGCAATTCATTCCTTTTCTTTTTTCGTAATTATTAAACGTAGACTCCTTTCAACTACAGTGGTGTTATGTCATCATAAAGAAATATTTAATATTGCATTATAAGATTCTTCTATATACCTTCAACGCTAATAATCTAAAAACTAACACATCAAATCCTTCTCTTCTCTTTTATAGTCTTAACATAGACAATTAATTAAAGCTCTTAGCATGATAGTGGTGAGAGAAAAGAGGAGGATAAGACACCATACAATAACTTTGAATGGGCAAAAAAAAAACTGAATCGCTCTAAGGTATGAATAAACAAAAGTATACACATTCTAGTGAGATTCACGTATATACCAGTGATTAATCACATCACAAACATAAACAAACATTGTTCTTGGTTAGACGACTGTAAACGAATTACTATTTCCAGAGGAATAAGATAGAGCCAAGCAACCCAGTCACAGACTCTTTAAAAACAAGGCAAACCTAACTTGCCACCATTAAAACAAACAGAAAGAATCTAGATTGGGGAACAAATTTCCTCTTTAGTCGGAAAAACGCGAAACGGCGAATTCTTTTTTGCGGATTGTTCTCTGTTTACATGTGGTAAACTGTATCGGAACTTTCATGAACCAAAATTTACTTCAGGATTATTCATGTTTGACATTTCACCGCTTACGTGTGCGTGCTATCTCTCTTTCTCTCTCTCTCGAACAAGCGGTCGAATACTAGGTTAATGGGTACTGTAATGTTTTCTCCGAAGACATTGTTGGTTAGACATGAAAACAAGACATGAGTTTGTTCCTTCCGAACTAAAACACCACAAAACAGGATGACGTGTAATCTAACTAATCAACACTCTGTCTGTAGTGGTGGCCATTTTGAATTTTGAAAAGTTGTGACTGCTTATTCCACAAGGAAGACATATAAAGAGAAATGAGAAAGGAAGCAAATAAACAACAACTAGCCACAAAGCAGTATAAGAAGGATTTCAGTCTTTAAGAATATTTCTAATCAGGGATTGGCTTTAAAGTTTCCTCTGAGGAACAAAAATTCGAAAAGCAAAAAGAAAAGAATATTGCAATCGTTATCCGATTTCCCTGCATTTGTGAACTTACAGATTGATGTTAGACCAACGTCATCCATTTGTAGGAGAGGAATTTCGAGAAATATTAAAGATGATTTATTTTTTCTCTCTCCTACAAATACTAAAATAAAAGTGAACATCACTTCATGCACACAAAAAATTTTTTTTTCATAAGATGTCGGATAACGGGATGGTGTATACGATACGATCTATCCACATTTGTTATCAATATCGTTGATGAAGGATGTTTCAATGTTTATGTTTGTATGTTCGATAGAGATGACTAATATCCTAATATTCAGTGTTGTGTGAAAATATTACAAACTGATTCAAAAAAGTGTGATGCAAGTTTGTAAAGTCTTTCCTTCTACCTTGTACATCTATCTGAATCACCTTTCAACAGAGTGAAATTCCTTTGAAAATTTCATTAGAACCTACTTGTCAAATAAATGAGTCAGACATGACTAGAAAATAGTATAGATATCGCATCTAACAAATATGCATAGTAACAAATATAAAATAGACTTGCAAGAATGTGTCTAACTGAACTTTAAATTACTCAATGAACTCAAATGAATTAAAGAACAATGTTGTTTCTTGTTTTCAGACTTATTTAGTATTTAACACACAAACGTGATAAACTTGTTTGAAAGTGGATAAGGGGATGAAGGAGAAGTGTAAATTGGACTATATGTAATATAGAAATACAATAAATGAGATTTATGAGCTTCTTAGCGATCGTTTGATGTAACAAGATGCAATGAACCCACTGATTTCACTTGAATGTGTGGGTAAAGCTTTTACAAAAAGAAAACTCTCTCTGCAAAAAAATAACAACGTCCCTCTCTGAACGAAAAATTGGTTTGCTTGGCTTAATCTGCTCAGAAATGAATCTAATCTATACAATTAGCAACACGTTTAAAAAGGAAAAATAAAAATACAATTTGAAATCAGACATGAGGATCTCAAAACCAGGCCAGTAAATTGAAAGACGCACAAAAACCTGTCTGAACCAATAAACTTTCTCCTTCCTTTCAGTGATAAAAAAAACTAAAAAAAAACCTCATTGGTGAAGAAAGAAGAAAAAATCTATAAACACTTTACCGTAACAGTCCGAAGCAAGGATTACTAATAAGGTAATAATGAATCACGAAATGGGATCACTCAACTAACCAACATCATCTCGAACACGATCTTATATGTATAATAATATGCAAGGACATCCTAATGCACACATTTTTCTATATTTAATATGAAATTTCCATTTTATAATAGGGAAGTACATTAGCTACTTACCCAAACAAATAGGTCTTTGGTCGAATACGATTCATCGTATTGTAAGAGAGTTTCCGTTGAGTATTACGATCGACAAGAAGTTAACAGCTAGTTGTAGCTCACCTATAACAGTCTTAACACCAGTTTCCACAAGAGCTTATCGTGTCTTACGTAAGGGGGGAGGTAGAGAATTTTCTAACACAAGAAATACCAAAGATATCCCTTTTCTTCTTCTTCTTTAGAAAAAAAGATAAATTCTCTTCCTACTAGACTCTCCCTTTTTTTTATCTCTCTTCCTATCAATCTCTCTCTCGAGTAGGTATGTATTGGTATGTCATGTATCTGTATAATGCATATATAGATATAGAATAAAAAAAAGGTGCCTTGCAAATCACAACTTCACAACGGTCGGTTAATAATCGTCTTTTATATTGAAATGAATACCAGTATACATGCAACGATAATACTTCTTTTTTATTCTCTTCTTTTTTTTTCCTTCCTTCTCTTACAAGCAACAAGAGAGTAGTTTTTGTCAGGTATTTCAAGATGGTTGTTTTTATATAAAGATATGATATCAAGTGCAGGAATGTATACCTCCGACTGACCAACTCTTTCTCAGTTTGAAGTTTGACAAATGTGTAGATATGACTTTTTTTTTTTTTTTACTTTCTTTATGACGGATAGATAACACACAAAAAAAGATCAGACATGAATACATGTTTATTATGATGTCATCTAAATTATTGACAATGATAACAAAACAATCTTTTCTTTCCTCCCCTCTGCTAAATCTCGCTATTTCGCTCTTTTTTTAAATTTAATCAGATATTATAAGGCCTATTTTATATAACATTCCTAGTTTCAAGTATCCTATTTTTATTAGTACATATTATTTTTCTTTTTAAGTGCTTTAAACCGGTCCCACTTTTTTTTCCTTCCTCGTATTTAACTTTTTCTTTCGCTCTTTACCATAATAGATTCGGGAAAAAAACAAAAACACCATCTTCCCTCCTTTAAACTAAATACATTCATAATTTTAGAATCCCCCAACTTCTACTAAGAAAAACTCGCATGCAAACCAAGAATTAAAATAAAGTTTAGCCACAAGCATAGCAAGTAACGATTGAATAGCGACCAAAAATACTCCATTAAAGAAATGTTTCTTATTAAAAATAATGTACAAGTTAAAGTACACAAAGGTACTTACTGTCTTTGATACCGTGGTGAATTTCTCATCTTTGTTTGTCTAGAGCACAACTCGCCACCTTCAAACTGTATCACTTAAAAAAGCGTTCTGTCAATTTCTCGTAATACCGCTTGTTGTTTATACGGCAATTGTTGTTCATTTCAATAGAGGATAATTAGTTTGTAGCTAGCATGCGTTATAATTGATTGATGTGACCCCCGTATCGTAGAGTGTTTTCGGAAATCTGCCAATTTTCAATGGTGGGATTTTACTTACTGATAATCATGGAACTAGTTTGTTTTTTTATTTATTTATAGGCAAGACTGTTTGGGACGAAGTAAAAGAAAAGTTTCATCTTGTAATATCAATCGAAAAAAAAGAGGAAGACACAACATGTTGTGTTATGTAAAGAAGCGAGTGATCAAAAAAATAAGGGAAATAAATGTCTTAATAAACACTGAATTTCCATCGTAACAAAATTGCCATGTCGTTCTAAGATGACTTCGGAGTAAGTCGCAGTGTAATAAATCATCAGAAGAGAGAAGCACTTTATAAAAAATAAAGTTTCTAAAAATGAAAATCAAATTAAACGCCCCCTATACAGTTTCCGGTAATGAAGAGCAATTACACAGACTTTCTTTATTATTTGCTATGCTTTCCCTTTGTGTTGGCAAGCTTGCCGAGTGGATGAAAAACCCCCGTCAATTATTTCCCGGTTGAGAGTATTGGCCTCCATCCAAAACAATATTTAACAAACCTTTAAATCATAAAGAGGGTAGCATTATCTTGGCACATTTATAAAGCACTCCCATTAAGTTTCTTATAAAAATCAATACCAAAAAAAGGTTAATTAAAAAAATTGGAGTTGATTCAAAGAAAGTCGTTTATCGACTTTGCAAACGAAGACGTCAAAAATCCAATGACGTGACGTGACATTATGACATCGCCTATTCGTCATTTTTTAACTACAACGACGGCATTAAAAATTTGGATTTCGAAATACAAGGCAGGAAGGAGTGTGAAGAAATGATAAAACAAGATCAGCAAACAAATCAAGAAAGCGATAAGATGGAGCATGTGACGTTGTTGGCCCCGCACGAATTAACATCTCCGTTAAACCAATTAATGAATGTTGGGCAAACCGTATAATTGATGTCAATTCATTGCAAAAAGAAAAAGGGTGAACTCAACAAATCGGAATTGTCACGCAAACATTCTTGAGACATAAGACATAAGACATGAGACATAAGATTGAGAGTTATAATCGAACCACGTAACTCTATAGCACCAATTCTTTCGCAATAAATGTGTAAAAAGGAACTTTGAAGTAAAACAAAAGATTTCACTGTTCAGTTTAAAAGTTTGGTGTAACGTAAAATGGAATAATAAGTTTTCAATAACATTTGTTAAAGAGTTTTCTAGCCGCCCACAGACTATCTATTAGCCTTTGAAACAGCATAAATTTGATACAAATGTACCATCCCACAACCTTAATAAGGACTCGGTCGAGAAGGTAATCTCTCAGACACCTTTAACTCGTTACCTGAATTGCTTAGGATTTAGATAAAGAAATATGCTAAGTTCTTTAAAAAGATAACAAATAAAAGTGCTTGTCTAATAACCCTAAGTAGCTGTGTGCAACCTTTCAAACAGAAAGATTAGGACAGAAAGTGTTTGCACAGCGAGAAAAATTTACGAACTCTCTCAGGTAAAAATACCGGACAATTAGACGTAGTGTTACAAAATTTCAATGACTGAACTAGATTAAGTCTCGATATATATTTCGGATACCTTAACATATTCTATTTGGTTTTCCAGTCGTGCTTAGATATATACTTAGGTATACAAGAAAATAATATATAATTTTGAAATTTTATAATTCCTATTTAATTAATACTCTGGTTGGTCGAGTCTAATAAAAACATGTTATAGAAAGGAAAATTTAGCAAGTTCGTTCCTTATGTATCCGTCAAGTTTAGCTTCAATGAGTTGCTAGTAATTATGGAGCATTCGAAAGTGATTTCCTGTATTTTTTTAATCCATTACAATTGAAAAGTAATTTCCGTCATTAGTACAAACTGTATAGTTTAAAATTTTTGTCAATGAATGTCGAAATTTCTCGTCGAGACAAAATTCAACGGTCTTACTAACGAGGGAGGGATCATGCACAATCATGCAAATTTTTTCAAAATCGAAAAAAAAGACGATGTTTTAGTTCGGATAAAAACTTTCTTCACTTTCGTCCAGAGATTCACTGTCACAATCAAAGATGTCCGTCAGTTATGACAGAAAAAGCAATCTGTCTGTTGTCCACTTTTTAAGTGTCTGTTAATTTACTTGCTTTAAATCTGTCTTTCAAAGCTTTTTTTTCCCCACCGAATTGGTGAATATATCAAACAATTCTCTAAACATACCCTTTGTCCTACTATACCAAAATTCGTCACTAAAATACGATTTTGATACTGATATTATTACGTTTGATATTAGTCATATTGGCGTAATAAATACTACGATGTGTATTTGTAAGTATGTGATGGAAAATAAAATAAAATTCTCTATACCATGGTGTTTTTTTTACTCATTATCAATGTTCGGGATGGTTGTGCATTAAAAGAACACTATACTGTGTATACCCTTTACAAATGCATGCACCTATTATCGAAATTAGGTTACACGCACACACGTTTTCTTTTAATGGGTTGACGTTTCGAGGTATTCTTAGAATACTTTCAAAAATGTCATATGGTACGTTTTTAATGAGAAAAGAAATAGATAGGTATGATATGAATGTAAATCTATAACACTGAAAAGGAGGGGGGACCTTTTAATAGGCAACAGTAGGTACATTCTATTTGATCATTTCAATCTCGACCACATCAAAGGAGTTGATGTTGAATTGATATCAGCGAGCAAAAAAATGTGTGATGATGGTACTCTCTATGAAGTAATAGGAACACAACGTTAGAACGACGTTGCATGGACGTTAGAACGACATCTTAACAATACTGTTTAAACGTCATGTGCTTGCTTGGACAAAACAGAAAGGAAAATTATATAAACGACTGCCCAATGGAATTTCGTGTTTAACATTTTTTGAGGTACCACATATCTAACGGCTGGTATGTATTATCGTTGTTGTTTTTTTTATAATAAGAACCACAAGCTCACTTATAACGAAATGAGGTCTGATTGAAAGAAC
>JAUEKX010364030.1:0-17219 GCA_031834005.1 Dendronotus venustus
ACAATGAGAAATAGCACAAGATGATTTTATTTTCACTCTCCTTTGCAGATGTTGCCGTGCTTCTGGATCCGCCTCTGTGTCTTATATATTCTTCTCGACACCATGATTTAATGTTTTGATGTTCTGACACACCTTTGACGGAAATAGGATATTGAGGGTGAAGATTATTACTGTTTTATGTATTATTTTGTTATTGTTTTTAGAATGCAATTCGAGTTGATACGGACATCAAATATATTGGTTGAAATCGAAGAACCCAATGAAAGAAAAATAATATACAGAGAAATATAAAGAAATAAACGTTAATATTGTTTCATTATTTCGATAGCTCTTGATCAGTATCATTACGTTATGAAATATAATTGTACATCAAAAAATAAAATTGTACAAAAAATAAAATTCTTAGAAATAAAAATCATAAAATGCCCATTTGGGAGAATTAACTTTGTGAAAATTTAAATTTCTGTTAAATTTTCTGATCGCAATAAAATAGCTTCCTAGTCCATTTTTGAAAATGGAAAAACTTAGCCTTCATCCCAGGGCTTCTTTCCATGTGCTAGATGTCGAGGCTAATCACGGGTTGAGTTGATTAAAGGTTTTCACGACATCCAAACTATGAAAAAGTTAAACATTTTAGCTTGACTGATTTAAAGTAAATACCCAACAACAGAAATCACTGTTTCTGCCTTTTTGTATTAAAAAGCTTTGATATATCATTTGGTATTGCATTGCATGGTTTTGTGGATTATTTGGAATTACAAGCCTGAGCGTCACTGTGTTCAGGAAATTTTGGAAACTTCTTTTTGAAAAGTAACCTGTTAATTGTATTAAAATGTCGTCCACGCAAGACACATTCTTTTAGGAGAAAATGTTCAAAGTAAATGTATAAATCTTAATGAAAGCAACATTTTTCTAGATATAAAATAAATCTATATAATTATAATACTGGTAATTCTTTACATTCAGTACATTACACAATTGCAAATGTAAATTTTTATTTACCCCCTATAAATACAACAATAGTTATTGTTACCTAGACGACACTTTTTCTACTTTTTGCAAAATAATAATCATAATAGTAGAAAAAGGTTGTAGTAAAAAAATTAAATTTTATATATACAAAAAATATGTTGACTTGTTCAACCGAATGGGTAAATTTGTATTTTCTTTTAACGATAAATAAAAAAAAAAAATTTTTTTATTAAGCAGATGAGATGGATACGAAGAGATTTAACTTTTTCACATTATTGGTTTTATTCTTTCAAAGATTTAATCATATTTCAAATGTCATTTTCACAAACTTCTTGTGAATTTTTTATGCAAACTTGAATACCAAATAAAATTTCATGAAAGAATTAAAGCGAATTTGAAAATTTTTTACTTCGAATTTGACTTCCAACAGCTCACTCATACGAAAGCCTATAATACTTAAGAGACATGATAACGAAATCTTAAGAAGTTTGTCTTATTGATATACTTATCGCCGAGACTTTATTATGTCTTATTTTCCCAAGTATGAGAAACGCAGCTGCCTTTTCTATGAGTTTGTATTTCTTATTTTCACTCATTTGACACCAAATCCGATAGAATATGGAATCTATTTTGTGAATATATATATATATATATCCGGACCATATTTGGTATGTCAATAAGAATTTAGTTTATGCGAACTTAAGGTTCGAGGTTTGTAATAATTACTGCATTTTCGAGAAATTCCATAGAAGACACTCGCATTTGAATGCTTTCCACAAAAACAATTGTGTTCCAGTACCACAGCAAGTGCATAATTCTTGCGGTTTTTCGTCGAATTTTAACATATAATGCACCGTGTGGTCGTACTATACGTTTTTGGAACAAAATTTCGTGGGAAAAAAAACTTTTACGAATAACATGATCAAGGGCTTTTTTTTCCTTCAATGTATTAAACCCTATTTTGGCTTCGTGACCAGAATTAGGTGCGATTAAATTTTTTGTCTGATAACCTACTCTTCCATATGTACAGGTAAATCATAATCACCTGACAATCGCAAAGCCACAGATGTCATTTCGAAAAAAAGATATTCTTTTTGAAGAGGAAAAAACTTTCGCTTAATGAGGGTTATTTTTCTTTTCGGGAAAAAAAAACTTTCAAAGACATTTTTATTATTTTCGAGAAAATTGCCGAAAAACAAAACACAAAAATCTGCAACAAAAATAAAAGATTTTAAATCCAGAGATAATCTAGAGAGTCGGCAAACACATGTGTAGGAGAGCAGATTACATAAAGACACAACAAGTTGAGTGTTTTTTACTCTCCTTCGCCGATGTTGCTGAACCTCCTAATCTGCCTCTGATGTCATGCTATAGATAACCAAAAAATTGTTGGAGACATTTTCTAGGGAAGTAGACCGTATATATGTATATATATTTCTAATATAACGATGTCCATTTCACACAATTTATCACATGTGTATTTGTATACAATTACGTAATGTCTCACATAATGTAATACAGAGTGACCCATATAAATCAGAACAGAGAAAGTACAAATATTTTGGGCTTCTTAACAACTTAAATTTCCAATGGTCAAGGTTTTCCGGTCTTAAAATAAAAACGTGTACTCCTTTTAATTTTATATGATCCACATTGTAATGCATTAAATTCAAGAGTTCTCTTCCAATTTTATAATATTTTATTACATTTTATAATAATTTACTAGAAAAACTACTAAATCAAATCTTAAGGCGGGGGCAGCGTATAAGATTGGCATTTACAGGATAGCAAAACACGTTAAAAGAAATGTTTACATCTACGCCTAGCCTCTGCTCGAATACTTATCACAACTAATGATATAGAACAAAGCACTAGAAGTGAGGCTAATGCAGGTATCTTTAATAGTAGCAAATTCTGCTTCCTTAACGTTTTTTGCCACTATTAAATAAGGCTGCCACAGTGTTTGCGGAGTTAGAAATCTAGCTCTGTGAATCATTAGTCAATGAACAATTTTCCAGTGCTGTTGGAACCATACTAAAAGCGAAATATTTAACCCTTTGCTTGTTTCGTCTATTGGCTGCTTACAAGCAATTCAATACAGGCAAATTTTTCAGGCATATTAAATTAACAGACTACTCCACTACCTGGAAATCGCAAGAACATTAGAAAAGAGGCTGGCCTATGCCCTACGCCACCCTGGTTTATATTTCAGGTTGATATTCGAATTACTTTAGTTAGTCTATTTTTCTTCTTTACTGCTCAGTGATTTCGATAGGCTACCAATAACGTTATCCAACGATCTATAACGAAAGGGAAAACTTCATTACAAATTTTTTTAAATGACATCCTAGAGATGCTTAAGAAACTTTTAACTAACACGAGTTGAAACTAATATCGTAAAAAAGTGGTAATGACATTGTAAAAAAAAAATGTAAAAATTAAATGAAAAAAATAATGTCGTAAAAAAGTTTTTTATTTCTAATTTCAATAAGGAAGGGCGTGCTATGATGGTTGGAAGAATTAGAAATTTTTTTTTTTCAAAAAGTCTCCCAATTTACTGTTCGAGTTAGATTATGATTATGTCAGGATTCACATTTATTCATGAAAGGGTGATTGAAAGATTCAGTTTGTGTCTTCTGAGTCGCGAAAAAAAAGCATCTTGATTTACCTGATGCCTCAATTTCATGTGAGACAACCAGAGGCGAATCCAGAGTGCAAATAAATCTCCGGAGAAGAGTAACAAAGTAACAAACTCTTCTTCGCAGATGTTTCACGCACTCTAGATCCACCTCTGGTTTCTCTTGGTTTACCTGTCCGATTCGTCTTTGTTGATGTTCGTTGACACGCTCTCGTTAACTTCTTTCGCAATACCATTATCTTTGTCTTGTTGATGAAAAATACTAAGTCTATCCCGCACGTCTTCCGAACCAAATTGATTGATAGCTGCAGTGAACACAGCGGGCGGCAAACTAAACAATATTTAGAATACATGAAAGATAAGAGAAAGAATAATCACCAGATATTTTGAAGACATCTATTTTCTCGGTTCCGTAAAGTCAAATACAGTTATTAATACATTCTTACTAATCGCTAAAGATCTCTCTAAAAAAAGCCATTGTGGTAGACATAAAATAGTTAGGGTTATGACCTGATGTGTTAAACCAATAGAGCGCCCTGGTCGCTTCGACGGTGAAACCGGGCGTTAAAGTGTATAAATAAATTTTGAGTTATTCGAAGTGTCCGGAATGTTAGTAATCAAAACCAACTAACTAATTCAAGTTTTTAACAATTTCAAGTCTGTGAAATAGGAACTTTTCCGAATTTGTTTTGAATCTTATTTTAAAATAGAATAAATCAACCTTACCTAAGAGTTGCTCCTATAATGGAGCCAACCACCATGGAACGCCATCCGGACAAACATTTGTAAATCACACCCGTCAAAGCTGAATGAAAGAAGAAAAACGATGGTTTTTGCGAATTAAAGTGTTTTTTTTTGCGAAAAGTTTTTCTCACAAGTAATTACTTCTACTTGTAGTGTGTGAACAAAAGCATTTCATTTCATGATTATACAATTTTGCTTTTTTTATAAGATAGCATTTTTTTTTTTAAGATAGCATTATGGGCTTCTATGAATTGCGAAAAAAACAACAACTATTGTTAGGCAAATTCAATTTCTATGGTTGAGATCAGCGAAAACCATTTTAATTTTATGCTCTTTTATTTTTAAAAAGAAAAATGATAAACAATTTTCAGCGCTATCGCCTTAAAATTTCGATGATTTGCGACAAGTTAAATTTCACACTTTAATGTGTACAGAGGTGTATCTAGAGGATCAGAAGACACACGTGTAGGAGAGCACAAAGACAATTATCTGTTGAGAAACACAATAAGATAATCATCTTTTAACTCTCCTTAGCAGAACTCTTCTTCATAGTGATAAAAAGCTTACCTCCGGCATAGAGGAAACTCGAAGAATGATTGTAATTGTTGGTATAAATACTGTTCGCTTCGTTGAATGATACCAATAATAAACTGAACGAATGAAAGAAAAAAGTATTTGTTTATTAAAGGGTGGACTACGCGTGGTAATGGAACGTGAGATTTAAAAGTATTCAAAGACCACCCGAAAGTTTTATCCTTAAAATTAGTTTACTATGCTTACCTGTACAAACCAGCGAATACGCCGGCACGCCATCCGAACTTACATCCATTCCTTAAAAATCCCAAGAAAACTCGACCTTGGTACTCTCTCTGCCAATATAAAGAAAAAAACAAACGAAATTAAAACAATTTCGCGAAATCATATAATTAGAGACTTTAATATTCGTGATAATATAAATGAATATCAAAATCCCACATTTAAACTTTATTTTTCACGATTGGAACGCAGTGGAGTATTTAAAGCTAATGCGCGAAGGAAACCCGAGTTTTAATTCAATGTCATATCCACTTTGTTTTTATCACACATTTTAAATAATACATTACGCAGGGTGACCAGAAAAAAGTTCTGCTTAAAAGATTAACACTTTATAAACCGTGTTTAATCAAAATAATATATAATAAATCAGGGTTTGCGAGTGATAATTTTGTTCACAATTATAAACCTAATTAAATATACACCACCTTTTCTAGGTAGCGAACATTTATAAAGAATTAAAGTTTTGAGCAGAAAATTTTTTTCCTGGTCACTCTATAAATCAGTTAATAAACGTTAAGAACCATTAACTATATTTTGTTATTACAGCTACTCGGGTAAGTCTACATAATATACAAATGTTTTTCGAACTTGGGCCAATATTTGTCTAGGAAGTTATATATTGATTCAATTTTTTTTGGTATTAGTGAAATTACTTCCGGAGGTTAAGCGGATTCCATATTTTTATTTGTTCCATGTTTTTGAATTTAATCTTTAATGAAAATTGTGTATTATTTAACTTTATTTATAAGACATTTGAAAACAACAACAACGTGTATACAGTACATTCCTATTAAAATGGAAACCTTGTATACAAAGGAAATAATTGCAATAAGGCCACTTGGGATGATGCGCAATTCTATGTATGAACAAACCAAATTGTTTGCTATGCTACATTCCATTTAATTCTTCAGAAAGCATCCTAAAGCAAGATTTTCTGTAGCAATTAAAAATGCATTCTTCTCTAATTCGTTCGATTTTTTTTTTAAATAGATGTATAATCAAGATTGAAAAAATAAAATGGCCCAGCTGAGAAGAGTAAAATTGTTTAACAAACTTAATGAAAAAAATCATTGTTCTTCTTTAACACTTTTATCATTTATTTATTTTTATAGTAGCTTTAACTTCACGAAATTTAATTAGCTACAAGGTCTAGTATCCCTGCGTTAACAAACAGTAAGCGTACTTGCTAAGGTGGTGGAACACTATAGTTTCTTACAGAAATAAGAGTATCTCGAAAGCACCTAAACAATATGAAAGTGAACTTTTCCCTTCTCTTAGCCTCTTTTTTACGGTTTTTTCGCAATAAATGGTCACTCAAAATACAGGTTTTTTCATATCATACATACAGTGCTTGTGTTAAAATACTTACGCCTGAAAAAGGCTCTTAAATGTAATCGAAATATTGAAAGCAAAATACAAATGCGTTCTTTCCCCTTCTCTCACACTGACGTACGCCCAACACCAAATCTGTAGTCAATATTAATCTGCACATTTCGTTGTTTTTTGTTGTTGATTAATTCATAGTATAAGATTAGAAACAGTCGGAAGTTCTTATTTTTCTTAGATACTTTAAATTGTAAAAAAGAACGCATAAAAATATCCATGAGTTGGGAATTCCCAGCACATTACTTCCAAGAAGGCATGAGATTTTCTAGCGAGATCAATATTTTGGATTTGAAAAAAAAAAATTGTTTTGAATTTTAAATTTTTTTCTCAATACGTATGTAAACAGTTATAAACAATTTCCCAGTTTTTTGAAAATTTAATCTGCAATTTTTTCTTTAGTAGCTAATACAAAAGGACCTTTATTATGCAAAACTGGTTAATCGCAAAGATTAAACATTTCATTTGATTTGTGAAGTGTTATGTAGTGGCGTGCCTAGAGGACCGGCAAACACATGTGAAGGAGAGTGAAAAATAATTGTCTTTAAGTGTACCTCAACAGATAATTATCTTTTTGCTCTCCCACACAATCGAAAAAAAAGTTACAAAAAAAATTTTCAGTGGGAAGAAAAAAATGGTAAATAGAGAATATTATCAATCATAAAATCCCCTAAGAAATCGTTTTCTTCTATTTTTTATATAACATAAATACTTGAGATTGATGTTAAGTTTGCGCTGTTATCGGCCCGGGAATCTTTTAGACGGTGAATGTATAAACGATAGTTTGTGTTGTAACCGTCGAAAATTTGTTTTGGTTGTTTTGCAATTTAAATGTTATATCAAGATGTTATTCATTATAATTTAATTAAACACTTTCCCCCAAATAAAGGAAAAACTCGTGTTACAATGGTTTTAATTTTTAGGCGTTAAAGTGAAATAAAAGCAATAGTTTATTGTTTTAGCAGAATGTTGTTTGTTTGAGGGCTTTGAATTGAAAAGTTGATTTTATATATTTAACTTTGTTATTCCAACAAAAAGCTTTATAGTCAAGATTGAACAAAATTGGATCATCTGAGAAGAGCAGGAAAGTTGAGGATAATGGATTTGAAAAGTATATTTACGACTTTTGTCCTTACAACATCAATTTACATAACTCCAGCATGGATGTTTAAAAAAGGTTTATTCAAACAAAACCTTTATTGTCAAAAGCATAAAAGGGTTCATATAGAGGCTAAGAAAAGGTACAAGTTCACTTTTGTAATGGTGGGTGCTTTCGAGATACCTCAAAAGAAATACCCTCATTTCTCGATGAAAGAAGCTATAGTGTACGAAGCATTCAAGTACCACCTAAGCACTTCGTTGGATATAAATTTAAGTGGAGTTTTGTACGACTTGGCTTGCTACAAAAATCGCATTGTTGATATTGTTTTAGACACACTGCTTGGCTACCCATTCAACAACGATCAATCCAAGATTCTTGCCTTCTGTACGACCGCACAGGGCAACGAATTCATCTCCGCTGCGTACCTCCTTTTACCGGATCGCATTCCGATGTTCAGCCTAGAGAAATCGCAATCATTCGACAATTATCAACTCCTTCATCAAGATTTTCGTATCATCGAGCTCCTTAATAGAAACCTGGACTCGGTACGACTCAATTTGGGTGAAGTTCAAGAGAAATTGAACATCACAGAAATCAACTTCGTAACTGACTTCGTCAAAACGAGCAATCAGTTGGTGAGTTTAGAAGTAATCAACCAGATGTATTCATACCGGAATGTCTGTATTGTCTCTAATCTGGATAGCCCAACTGTTGATTTACCGAGCGAAGAGAACTTGAAGTCGACTCTCAAATACTCTCACAATGCCAATACCTATTTCGTGTGGAGCAACAGTCAAAACGCCACAACTAGAATCATTAACATTGTTCATGAACTTCAGAAAAACAAATCATCTCATTGGATTGTGAACGAACAACCAATACTGAGCCAACTTTCAAACACTTCAAAGATAAACGCTCGAATGATATATTTGGCTAGTGTGTACGACTACACTGGCTTTAACATCGGAGAATTTAAAAAATGGTTTTTGAGAAAATTAGTTAAAGATATTACTTGGCTAGTTGACTGGTTTCCAAAACAATATTGGAATGTCAAGATTGAAAATGTATTGCACAAATACAATTTTTGGGCGCTTAAAGAATTTTTAAATTTTTATGACGGAGCTCTCCGCAAACTCGTTAATTATTTGGTGGGTGTCACCAAAAGCTTTAACTTTGTTTTTAAAAATGATATAAGGGTTAAAATGAACAAGATTTATGATAAAGTATATAATGTAAGGCATGCATTTAAGGGCTATAGTTCGACTCCAACTTTTCTGAATTATCTCATTGAAAAAGATACTTTCGAGCATGTGAGTATCAGCAAGATGGATACTTCAACAGACACTTCTAAAGTGTGTTCTAGCGAGTGTAAGCTTGGCGAAGAGCCAGTGTTGTGGAACTCAGAGGTTGAATGCTGTTGGAAATGTGTTAAATGCCAACTTGGATCGATCAGAGATGGTACGATGAAATATTGTAATATGTGTCCACACGATACAATGTCCAACTTTGCACGAACAAAATGTCTCGCATACAAGCCAACCCCATACAATCACGAAAGCAAAGACATTGCAGTGTGTTTTGCTTTCTCTTTCATCGGTTTCGGAATTTGTTTGGTATTGTTGATAGTGTTCTTCAGATTTAGAGCCACACCTGTTGTGAAGTCGTCGGACATTCACTTGCTTTATGTACATCTGATATCTCACGCGCTTCTCTTTTTGGTTGAAGTTCTTGCTGTCCTACCCTTTTCAAAGTCAATTTGCTACGCGCTCCCGTTTCTAATAGGCACCTTGTGGGCATTATCATCTTCCATCACATTTGTGAAGACGCAAAAGTTCTTGATGATATTCACCAGCGATTGTCGACAAACAGCTAAAGAAGTGAAAATCACCAAGGTGTTTACAGTGAGTGTTATTGCCGTTTGTGTTTCGGCAGTCATCGTTTTATTGACTGGAATGTTCATTTACTCTGATCGTCGTATCTATAAAGTCCAAAGAGACCAGCAAAAGGTCGAGGAGTATCTGCAATGCGATGTGTTCCCTTACAACGCAGTTGCGTTTGTTTACATCGAACTGTTGCTTTTCGTGTGTTTGTTGCAAAGCTATCGTGCAAGGAAACTACCGCACAACTTCAACGAGACGAAATTCATTGCAGTAGCTGTGCTGTGCACAGAGGTGTTTGTTCTGTCTTACCTTATCAGTGGAAGTGAATCTATCTCAGGGGACATCATCTTATTATCACTTGCCAACATCTCTATGGTCTTGATAATGTACGGTTACAAGGCCATCATCATTTTATTTTTCCCGGAAATGAATGATATTGACATTCTGAACAAAGAGCTACTGGCACTTTCACACCGAAATGTAAACAAACAAATTTCATCAAGTTCAAGTCAATATAGCAGTGCATAAATTATAGAGTTGACCGAAATTTATAGACGAAGAATGCAATAAACAAAGCACTTTTTTTTTCTCCATTATTGTAATATGCACTCCGATGTAATAGATGTAATCTAATATATACTAATAACGTCAGTCTGTGTGTTTTTTTTTCAAAATGGTAGGTAAAGTAGCGAAAGAAGTTGTATCGAGCGCGTAAGTAAGCTTAGTTTAGTAGTATGTGAAAGTCGGATATCCCTTCCATCTTTCATAACTTCACGAAATAACCTCGAAGCGAAAGGACAGGTTACATCGAGGGTTCAATTTGTGAATCCTCTGTATCACCTAATCTGATTGGTTTAAATATTCAATGTATTTTAATTTTCGTGGTTTCATAAGCTGTCATTTTTAACTGTCACCAGCATACTGTTGTAATATTGTTTGTTTGCATTTGCTACCTTCGGCATAATATTTTTTCTCCTTGAATGTGTGGGTGTAAATGGGGAAATTTGGATCGCAAACTAGACTTAATCTTCTACAAGAAATAAAAATAATTGTCCAATCACATGGCCAATACATTTATACATTAGACAAGAATTCTTTCGGTGTTGTAAATATTATTTCCACCTCAATGGTCATCACCATGGTGATATACTAACTGAGAAGAAAACACACTGGTCAGGTAAAATAAAATAAAAACAAGATCTGTTTTTTTTTTAACAATTAGAACAATTGTACACGTTTTATTTTTTATAAGAACACTGAAATTGGCTTAAGCCTTCCGATGTTCTTAACTTTTCAGGTTTTAAGCCTAAAAGTGTTCTTAACATGTTCTTAATTTTCTTGATGTCCAGAAATCCATTTTTTTTTGTGTAAAATGTGTTAATTGGCCTGATAATGGAATACAGTATGCGTTACCCTATAGAACACCTGTCCTGCAATTATGATGTTTGTAGACTAGACAAAGCCATTTTCATCAAGGGGGATGATTCAGAATGATAATCTTCGGAATGATAATCTACATATTCGTACGTGTCTTAATCATCATACTTTTTATGCATCCTGATGTATGCATAAGTACGAAAAACTTTGTGCTTATTTTAAAAAAAATATGTATGTCATCTGCATCCTATGTTTGACATTCTCATCGGGTGATAATGACGATAAAATGCGTCATTTATCTCTATTGTACTCCATCAAAAGGTGAAAAACTAATTTCATATCACAAGTTGTTGTAATTTCACACCCCACCCACCCTCCATCCCAATAATATAGACATTTATAGACGTTTTGTACCATTTACAATGAGAAAGAGGTACATCTTATCAAAATTTTACACGTGGGTCATCATGTATTCATCTACTATTTACTGTGTTTCATTTTTTAATTACTTAGATTTACTAGCTACACACAATTTTTGGAAATGCTTACCTGAGCATGGACAGTTGATTGATAAACAGCCAGAGACGTGCTCTCAATGTGCTCCACAGCGCCTACACGCGCTCCGATTCGACCACCGATGAGAAAGCCTGCTATACTGCCGGCACCGACACATTGCGATACAATAAACAGATTAGGGTTGTACTCTCCTTTACTACAAAAAAGAAAATGCGAAAATACTTTTCAAAAACTCGAAGCAACCAACGAATAGTGGATCTAGAAAGTCGACAAACACAATCTTAGGTGAGCAAAAAAGTTTTCATTTGAGAAACACCTGATTTGATGGAACACCTACAAGATAATCGTCTTTTTGACAATAAAACCGAATCTGAACCCGGTTTTTTTTTACGTTTTTTTTTTTTGCTAAATGAAAACGACATCCTATTCTATAGCCTTATCTGTAGATTTGGGTGGCCTTCCCTTGTTTAGCCTTGAGCTAGTGGAAAGGTCTCTCTGCTACATTTGTAAATACATTTGTATCCCTTTTGTAGTATAATAAATATGGAAAAAAGATTTGATGTACAAATTCAATTGAACCTTAGATAGTCTTTACTACGTTCTCTTATCGGTTGACCTTCAGAGTGCAGCGCGCCCACTGGATATGCATATTAGGCGGTCCAAAAATGACCAAAATACTGCCAGATAATCTGTATATTCTTTATAAGATGTTGTTAACGTGTACTCATCTCAATTCTTAAGGAATGTTACCGAAATAAAGAGAAAAACATTGGAAAAACTCAAACTGAGATGTCTAACATAGAAAAACAAAACAAAAAACAAACAGCTCACCTATCTGGTTTGAAGAGGTTTTTGACGCGATCTATCTTTTCTTCATATTTATTTTTAATTGTTTCATCAGTTTGCATTGCTGAAAATGAGAACGAAGTAAAAGATGAAATAAAATTTGATAGCAAGAAGTAATTTCTGTTCTTTTATGACTGGTTTAAGAACGTCATGCAGACGTTTACTTGTGACTCAGACATTAACCAAACATAATGCAAACCAATACACACTTTTTAGATAAGTGGAACGTGTTCTTAGCATGTTCTTAATTTTAAGCAAAATCTCAGCTTCGACGTTCTTGTTAAAAAAACTTGCGGAAAACGTATGTAGATTCTCTAACTAGAGGCGGGTCTAGAGTCTCTCCGGAAGAGAGTAAAAAAGTTGTTTTCCTTAAAAAAATCCTTAAGATAATTGATTTCTAACTCTCCTTCACAGATGAAGGCAGTTCACAGATAATATTCAAGATTAAAAAATACCTTACTATAAAACAATATTTCTATAAAGTGATTAAAAGAAAAAGCACAGCCGAATAGAGAGCTTCAAAGCGACTTAATTTACGGTTGCCGAATAAAAAATAAATTATGGAAACGCTGTGCGGTAGGTATGTACATCCAACATAAAGAAATGCATATTAAATTTCTATAAAAAAACTCTTTTAAAAACTGACCGGAGCCAGAGGCGGATCCAGAGTACGTCAAACATCTCCGAAGGAGAGTAAGTAGTTATCTTTGAAAAAAGACAACCTTAAGATAATTGATTTTTAGCTCTCCTTCACAGATGTTTACGCACTCTAGGTCCACCTCTGGAAGCCGTCGAACATATTAACGGTTTCTATGAACGCAATGTTGTATGAAATTCAAATTGAAATATGTATAGGGTATGTAGCGAAGGAATTATACATCTGATACGGCTAAAGCAGTTCGATAAGTGTGAACACTTTTTTTATAAGCAACAATTCTATAAGCAACCAGGGCTCGGAGCCAGTAAAGTTAAGCAGCTTTTGATGCTGACCATCAAGACATAAGCAACGACACTGTTTAAATATCGCTTGGCGCGCCCTCATAGTGGAGTAACGTATTCATCGTGGTTAGTGAAAACCAAGCCCATTTATGCTTGTTTTTGCAATTATACGTCACAAAGGACAACTTCTAATCAACACATTTGGCTTCACCGTATTATAGTTGATTATCGTTAGTCCATAGTGAAAACCAAGCCCAATGATCTGATCTTTGTCGCAAATGAGAACCTCCCTCACTAATCAACACACACAATCTCAGACTTTTCTCTTTTTAGCAGCTGGCTCTTCATGGAGCACAACAAGGTCTCCGTCTCCTTCGCTCTGTTGCTCTTCTTTTACGATTTTCTCCACTTTAACTGCTCCTTTGAAAGTTTCCCTGCGGAGGAGGGCACGCGTGATCATTTTCCGCGGAGTGCTACTGATCGCATGCAAGCCGAGTGCTCCATCATTCAAAGCAAACAACAAGTTGCACAGATTCGCCACATCCGCAGGAGCACGAAAATCCATTCTACTCTCTCCACCGCTGTTGACAATAACGCCAGCGGCTCGCTTCGTTTTCGAGACCATCGACTGGGAGTTCATGAAGACGTACTTACGAAGCGATTGACTCTTAATGGCGGCACTATAGTTGACTTCGAAAGTGAGGCCCTTACTTACCCCCAGTCCTATTTGATGCCGGTCAAGTTTGAAGGGGAGTTTGTCTTCCATGGGGAATGTCACGATATCAAAATCCAGTTTTCCTTCCATCAACGAACGAAAGCATTTTTCGCATTTTGGGTATACGGCTATCAGGTCAAACGCCTCCATTATGAGTTTGTTGCTATGCGACCGTAAATAACTCAGTTGTTCGATAGAGTCTAGTTCGAAAGTCACCCGAGAGAGGAGCTTGAATTTCTCGGGCACTTTGAGTTCGTTGTCGTCGTTTGTCCTTGCAGCTTTTTCTGTATGATGGCCAACTTCATTTCCAGTTTGGTCGCCGATTTGGTTTGCACGTATTTTTTCAATGTCTGTTTTCAGTGTTTCGTGTAATGTTTTCACTTCTTCAACGTATCTTTTTGCTTCATCCATACTACTTTTCTCGTTCGGGTTTTTCTTACCTCTCTGCTGCTCTTTTCTTGGTATACCATAATGGCGGTTCAAAGCTACGACAGTGTAACCAAGCGAGACGATTTGCTTAATGTTGGCAAGATTCTGTGGATAACTGGAGCTTTGTTGGACGTTTAAATCGCAAAACTGACGTACAACCATACTTTTGTTGTTTTTCTCTCTTTGCAATTTTCTAAAGCAAAAAGGAAATGAGGTTTTTATGACCTATTTTTCATCCGTTTATTAAGTGTTTACCATAACACGCCCAGCCAGCACACGTCATTAGAATGGCGTTATTTGGACGTTATTACAACGTTATAACATGAAAACAACATTGTAATGACGTCGTTCCAACGTCGTGTGCCGGCAGGGTAGATCAACAATAAAGATTAAATATTTGGAGTAGATGAAAAAACAAAACAAAACAACAGCAACAACAAGTTCAAAGGATTTCCAAAAAAAAAAAAAAAAAAAATTATTATTTTATAACGAAATATATAAATTGCGAAATTAACGAGATTTCTTCTCGTATCCAAACCAGCGCACGACGTCACATTATTTGAAATCGTTTCGACGTCCGTACGTCATGCACCGGCTTGAATATATAAAAGATAAGAAATATCAAGATTAAAGCCTCGATACTAATAATTTTTGGCATCAAAGGTTGAGTTTGTTTTATTTATTTTACTAAAAAAAATTCAGAAAAATCTTTCTCATAGTCATGAAATAGTCATAAAATATATTTGAAGTAGTATTCAATCCTATCTATTTGATTCGTTGTTAATTTCTTAATCAAGAAATTCAACAATAATTTATAACATTAATAATAACAATTGTAAAACAGAATAGATAAAATAAATAATATCAAGATTTTCCTCGATAAAAATAATACATGATAAAATGTGCGATTATAGTGACTCTGTGGAACTATTAGAAGATATTAGAATTAGGCCTAAAATTAGACTTAAAATAAAATACTAAAAAACTATGTAACAACGACTCAATCATTCTTTCTTGTGTTTCTTGTGTTTCTTCTTCCTATCATCTTTGGCCACTTCTTCCGGCAGCCGAAACAAAATGGCCGCTAACAACTTTTCTACCATCTTGTATGGGTCTTCGAAACCATCGATGAACAAAATGGCTAATTGTATGATGGCGGCAAAGAGAAATAAGGCGGTGATGAGGGTGGGTTCGTCTTTTTGTGGGATGCGCCCCATTCGTTGAAGTAAGATCAAGACAGCTGTGACAACACTGTGTTTTGTAGAACTAAACAAAGAAGCCTTATTATGCGTATTTAGAACAGATAGTCAAAAACTCTACGGAGGAGAATAATTTCAACAAAAAATGATAGCATTTTTATGTAAAAAAAACTCTCTGCATACAGGATATTCTCAATAAGAGGTCACCCATGTAATTGGGACTTCTTTACAGCCAGCAAATGACGTTACAACGACGTCAAAACAACGTTGTTCTGACAATCAAGAAAAAAATCCTCTACTCGATGTCTTCCCTATCATTTTTTTTCAAATTTTTCATTTTCAAAATTACTTCCAGTTGAGTTTATCCACTGCCTACGATGTTAAAATAATTCTACAACGACGTCATATCAACATCGTTTTAAGGTCATGTACATTATAATGTCAAAGAAAATTCAAGTAGAAGAAGGGTGGCGTGGTTCAATGTTCCTCAGTAAATCATATTCAGAGCAAAGGTTTAAAACAGGTGTCTACTTGAAATGGACCAATCCACAGAGTGGTGTATTTTCTTTTCCCAGGCGGCACACGACGGTAGAATGACGTCAACAACGTTGTAACAACGTCGTTCTAACCTCGTGTGAAGGCTAGTTTGTTTCTTTTACTTAATTACTTTCATAGTTAAGCATTCCCTTAAGGATCGGCTCATTTTCTTGACTTTTGCTCTATTACTTTTATGATGCGAATAAAAATCAAAACGAAAGAAAATTAAACCGATCCGAAGATAATTGTGATGTTCCAAGGGATTTTGAGTATCATCAAAATTAGATTAAAATTAGGTTAATTACGTTAATTATAGTGAAGTTAATACGCGAAGTATATTTTTGTTTGTATACAAATTAACAATGCATTTTATTGTTTTTTTTAACTGCAACGCAGAAATTTTATGTGTTGGGATGTGCTCGAAATCAGTTATACTGTCACAAAAATACGCGCTTTTAGTTCAATTCAACTGTTTTTATATCAGTAAGGGACTCCCGAAAACATTTCACAGACGAACGTAAAATTAAGTTCTTTACGACTGGAAACGACAACAAAATACGTCACTCAAAATCCATCAATGACTTACAATGTAGGTTTAAGGAACTCGTTGTCAGCCATGATATTACCACGAATAAAACTGTCAATAGGTCGCAATAAGAACTTCGCTCCACTTCCTGAAAAGGAAAAAGAAAAAGAAGAAAACGACTTAGGGTCCACATGTTGTGTTTAACATTTCATTTGGACGGTTTTAAGATGTTGTTCTGACGTCCTTGTACCGCCTGGGTAAATAACTAGTAAGGTGGAAAATGCTGTTTTTAAGAGTAAAGTCCAATTTTCTAATACCGCTAAATTCCGGTTGTAAAAATCAAACATGGTTAGTATCATTCGATAAGAAATTTAATTCTCTCTCAGATCAATCTCTATCATCGACCTTTAAGAAGCGCATATGGTATTTTGGAGTCCAAATGCGCAGAAATTTAAACACTGACAGTTAAGCAATAGGGTTAAAGGGGTTAATTTTCACCACAAAACAAAATTTCATAAAATATATATATATATATATATATAGAAAAACGCTAATTTAAGCGAGTCCTTGAAACGACTTTTGGTTAAACTAAGAGTAACA
>JAUEKX010365140.1:0-20031 GCA_031834005.1 Dendronotus venustus
ATTCAAAAAATCGGATAAGAAAATATGCGCACTGTGCTTATCTCATCGTTATCTCATAGTGTGAACTAAGCTTAATAGCACAAAAAATAATAAAAAATTCTTCCGTCGCTGTACATGAGGTGAAGTGAAAAGGAAACCTGAGTAGCAGGTAATTTCTAGTTTAAAGAAACGGAGCCACAATTTACACTATTTTAAACTACGATTTTTTAAACAAAAAAACCTAGCAACTCACTTTTTGTAACTCCATCTACGTTGCCAGTGGGAATAAGATGGCGCAACACAACCATGAATAACTCGACGCGTAAATCATTTCGTTCGCTAATATTCTCCTCGAGGATGTCAATGCATTTCTCAGGTCGTTTCCTGTTAAAAATAGAATGAAAACAATATTTAGGTAGGAAATAAAGATAATTCACGATAAAAAATCCCAAAAGTAGTACAGGATTCGATAAAGCTGAGTAATGACGTCGAAAAGGTTATTTTAGCCTGTGATCGTTTTATCACTTACGCTGCTAGATACGTGCGAATTCTGACGGCATAGGTGGAAGCGTTTGGTTGGAAACTGTTGTCTAACATCTCTTGGTATATTTGTTCTGATTTCTCTATGTCACCTGTAAATAACAAAGTCATAGATTTAAGTTTAAGTCCAAAAGATGGTTGTGGATATTTTTCAGTAAACTGTTCACGTCTGCTATTTAGAAGTTGTCTTAGGGCCACTCTATTTTTGATAAAAATCAAGAGCAATTTAAGAACAAAAGCTTATTTTTATAATAATCATGTTCTGATATTTATTTTACAATTCGCAATGCATTTCCTTCAAATTTTATCGCTGAATCCAAATTCACAGAAATCTGTAAATAAATTAATTTTTTACACTCCTTCGTAGTGGCTTTTTGTCGGGAAAATGGAGAGCTCTATCAAAAGGGAGTAATATAAACACGGACGAGTGTTTTCCACCAAAAAAAACAGAAGAAATTTTTCAAGAAGAATTCAAGGACGAATATCTACCATGTATATACCCTGGGTTTGGCACTGAATAGATATTTCTAATCTATAGTTAACCATGCATCAATATTAAGAAAAAAATAAGAAGAAAATCTAACCTTTTAATTCGCACATCCGAAGTATCTCATTATACTGTGGAAGCGTCACATTCGAGTCCGCTTTCAACTTGTGGAATATATCTTCAGCGGCGCTAAAATTCTTATGAGTAATATGCGCGCGAATAAAGTCTGTCTGCACCGTGCCCGCCATTCTCTGCTCACCATAGCCAAATTCTTCAATTACATCATTGGCACCGTCAAAATCTCCGTTCTGTAAGTAGCTTCTTATCACCGTGCTCACCGTGAACGGATTTGGCTCGTACTTTTCGCTCTTCATTTCGTTGAACAGATTGATGGCCTTCTGAGCGCTCTCCGAGAAATTCCCACGCAAATAGTTGGGCAACATACGGTTGCTTTCAGAGTCCTTGCCGTACGCTTTGATCAGCCAGTTGTACAGTCTCGGGTGCATCGCTTTAAAGTCGTCCGAGTCTTTGACTTTGTTGAAGCAGAATTGTGCCGCCATGCTGTTCCCGACCATGGCGGCCATGTTGAGCATCTGGTAATATTGGTGGGTGTCTGGTTCGACACCGTGTTCCTTCATTATACGCACAAACTGGAAATGGAGGAAATAAGAATTCCAAAAGAATACACTACAAGAGGATTTTGTGAATTAGCACGACTTTTCATAATGATAAATTTTTTTTTTTTTGCAAGAAACAAGTTAATAGATCAACAACCATTAAGAAACCTTTCCGATGATTTCGAAATGGTATTTTGAAAGGGAAACATTGATAGTTGAGTGAATATACATCACGTTTTTTATTTATAAAAGCATTACTATTTATGCATATCCTTGAAACGAAACGAAACCGATTGCTTTGTTATAATAATAAAGAAAAACGTATTCAAGCAAAGATAATAAGAAGTATACCATGAAGAATTCATCTGATAATCGAAGTCTTCGTAGAGCTCTCAACACTCTTGTGTACGTCTCTGAAGATACAGGGATATCCTAAAATAGAGTATTATATTGGAGGTGTACAGAGGCTAGTTGTGAGTAGCATGCATTGCACTCTCGCGCTCCAAGTAAAGGTTCCTTTCACTTATTGAGATTGAGATGTTTGTCAAGACTTTTTTGTGAACTGAGGAATACCTGTTAGAGTTAGCATCCCATAAATTTATAATAATTTTCGTAAACACACCACAAAAAGTATCATAACTCATGAGGTTTCCATTTATTCTGATTTTTCGGAGTAGACGAGTATTATGTTTTCCGCACGTTAATTCGAGCATTCGATGATTCAAACATAACTCTCTGGCCCCTTTTAAAGTCGTGTGGCAAACTAATTGGGACGAACTTGTTAGTTACCTTAAGGAAAGGCTTTCATAATTATAATATCTCGTGCATTATTAAAAATAATAAAAGATTTTATTGCGAAACCCATAATTTATTGCGTACTGTGTTATTGGTGCCTTAGACTATCACTTTGCTTTGAAGGAGGCAGTTCAACTAATAATACTAAACTTACGTTTTCCATCAGTGTTTTTACAAAATGCATGCCTTCAATTACATCTTTGTCAACTTCCAATGATCGAATAATTTCGAAAGTTAAAATGGCTAAAAAACAAATAAACAACAACAAAATATAGAAATTACCTAGAATCGGGAAACGAAAAATCTTGCAAATAATATTATCAACTCAGCCAGCATATGACGTTAGAAAGCCATTATGGATGTTCAAACGACATCATAATAACATTTTTTTAACGTACACTAGACGTCGAAGAGGGAATTTACTTGTTATATACGTAAAAGTAACATTTGAAACACCATAAATTGATACCACCCAGCATTAGAAGAGTCTTCAAGGAACATTCACAACAAAGCTTCTACACAATTGTCTTACAGGCCCAAGCCTGGCAATCAACGTTGGCTTTATCAGCTAGTACTTATTAGTAATATTGACAGATGTTTTGAAGGAAACTGACCAAATATTTTAGGTGAAAAAAAATTCGCGTAGAGAGAAATGGGTTTTTCTATGTGAAACTTGAAACGAGTCAGGTAAACTGGTACGGATGATAGTTGATAAATAAACAAAAACTTACTGACATCTCTCATTCCTCGTTCGTGTAAAATAGAGACAATCTGAAATCAAGAGATCACAATCAAACATAGATATTGCAATATTATGACACATTTGTTCAAGGATTTTACTCGCTTTTCAGTCATTTTTGGTCCTATTTTACATTTCGGTCATTCTTCTTTTGGGCTATTTTTTTTAGTGTGCTCTAAAGTTCCTGTTTAAGTCGAACCTACAAGTAAAGCTTTTGGTCTTTTGGCCACTAAGCAATATTTATAGATTTTCTACTAAGTAGGAGGATGTTTTTACATTTTTTCTGATTAAGTATACTAACGTATACTAACGGAATTATTGTTCCTTCATAAATACATATAATCGAGTTATTAACAATACATTATGAAATTGATTTTCTCACCTTGCTTGCATCAACAGCATTGAAATCACTAAGAAAAAAAAATTGTTTTTCTTAAAAGAATATCAAGCTCAATGTTTATGACAAAAATTTAATGAATTAATTGATTTAGTTTTGAAGTATTCTGCAGCATAATCCTCTGTGTAATTAGTGTTTTTGATAAACTAAGAACAAATTACTTTGTATGCCAATCTAACAAGTTTCTTATCTCACAACTAAAACGTAAAGAATTTTCAACACTTCTAATTCTACTGGCTGATATCTAGTAAATTGAATTGGCGCCTATATGCCATCCGAAACATTACGTCAGAATTATGGATTCAAATTTACTTATTTATTTTATTAATATCAAATAATTTCAGGTTGCTACCTTATTATTTTCTTCTTGATCAAGACAAGTGAGGTAAACAAATCTCCTGCCGGTGCATTTTTAACTGAAAAGAAGCATAAAATGATATTATATGAAAACATGTGTGGTCCTAAGCGAAACGTACGTCAAAATCTTACAAGAAATTTACTAAAATAACATTGACGTGTATTCTTCCGAAACTTTTTATATAAAAATGTTTGGCCCAATTTGTATTTTTGAACGGTGCTAGTTAACCCTTACAAAAAGTTAAAATATGAGTAAATTCGTAAACAAAGCAATATATACCTTAAATATATAAAATGATTGCCGATAGTTATGCACAATCAGTTGAAGGTTAGTTTACACATTAATATTCTTATTCCACAAATAAATAACTACTAATTGTAAAACAAGGTAAATATGATTTCAAGGGTAAGTGATAGGTTATAAACGGAGAATGATGAGTAACATTATATATGAACAGAAAAAAACAAACTACCTAACGAACTGAGTTCTGAGATACTCAAATCATCAGTCTTGAGCAGCCCTGTCAACGTATTGAATGGTAGATTGATATCTTTCTTTTCCTAAAAATCGACAATGACATTTACGAGACACAAGCATAGTAATAGTATGAACTATACAAGGTCAAGGAAATTTTAACTGAGAGAATGTTTTGTTTACATACCTGTCAGTAGACTGTTAGTTTAATCGGTGGGCGTAGACCTAGTCAAATATCTGCGTAGGAGAACATTTTTATATACCATTATTTTTACTGGAACTATTCTCCTCCGTCGAGCTTTGACTAGTCTAGACAACATTAACAAGGAAGAAATTTTTGTTTGAGTTGTTTTTTTAGTTGTGTACATGATAGTGACTCATTTTAAGTAAGCTAGTTAACTAGTAAGCAATATACCAAAGGTTTTTATGGGATTGTATTGTACCTTAATAGCTGAGAGGAAAAGATTATGCTCTTCAGTGCCAGGTTCGCCAAGTGCTGGTGTGATAATATTTGTGCTGTAAAAAGTAACAAGAAAAGTTGTATTGTATATAGTATATTCATTCGGTATTTTTAATTTTTTGAAAAAGTATAACAAAGATGATGTAATGTCAATATTTAAAACAGGTTATCCTTTAAAATTAGCGCATTAAAATCTATCATACAATGTACTTTTTGAATGTCCCACAAGTGGAGACCCTATAGCTTTGTTCAATTGTCCACAAATTTGTTTAATGAGAAAAATAAAATGTTACCAATAATAATCCAGAGGTACGCCCATGTCTGTCATCTCTTGAAGAACATTTATAATGACTGAAGGAAAATATATGAGAAGGTTTCAATACTTCAATTTAAAATCAAAACGGATGAAATAAAAAATCAAAGTTTTTAACATAACCAGTTTTTTTTGCATTTCATTTCTACGATAAGAAAATCCTCTTAGTAAACAGCTAAAAAATAAGAGCCACAAAAATTGCCTTTGAAATAACACAACCCTGGATTTAAATCTAGGATTTCACGGAACATACCTTCAATATTTTTCTGATCAGCAGCCGCTTGGAATATTGGGTGAAAAAGTTGAGTTCTGACGGTTTCAGGTTCTAATTGTTTCAGCAAACCAACAGCATTTTCTACATGAGATAATGTTTGTATCACTCCATGAGTAAAGTATAAGACTTTAAGATATCGTTCATATTTAGGGGCAAATCTCGAGGGTTAGCCCATACATGTGTAAGAGAGTAAAAAGGCAAATTATCTGTTGAGAAATACTACAAGATTATTATTGATTTTTACTCTCCTTTACAGCTATGGCCGACCCTCTTAATCTGTCTATGATCAACGAAATTATCCTCAACTTTCATCCAATTATATCAACGACGACTAAACAATACAATGTTCACTTTGATCAGGATGACAGAAATGATCATATAAAAGTTGATTTTGGAATCTAAGTTATACACAATACAATCTATGTTAAGGATTTTACCGTAATCATTCTTCGAGATGAAGAAGTCAATAGCACTTTTTATTCTTGTTAGAGGTTGTTGACCAGTGTACTGTTCCATGATTGCAGAGACTTTCAGATATTCTTTTAAGTCCTGAAAAAACAATAAAATTGAAGAATAAGAAAGATTAAAGAAACAGTAGCATCATTTTAATAAGTTTAAGCTTTGTATCTGATTCCAGAAAATCTTGGGATATCGTTTAATCTTTTAGATTATTCATTTCGCCAATTGATCTTTCAAAATCTATTTACACTTGACCAGGCATGGCTTTAACTTTATTGCATCCAGTGTCGAAGGAGGAGTTTTCTTTTGTTTGATTACTTTACGAAGATCAGCCTTCATAGCAATATCCTATAATTATTTTCTTGGTTATCCTGTTACTCTTTAATAAAGAAAGCTCGGAGCTCAAGTACTTCGCTCTTGAAAGTCTTCTACTGATTTGTCTTTAGACATATCTAACATGGATTCTTTCCCACTTTCTTCTTTCTATCACTTTTTCATAGTCAACTTATCGATGGTTATGTGTATAATCAAAGTAGCAATTATATTTAAACGTAATTAAGTTGGGAGTCTATCAGTATGTGGTACTGTAAATCTGAAATTTGTACCATTTCGTTTGTCAAAATAGGATCAAGAATTGTGGGATCAAAATCACGACATCTTGTAGGTTACATAATCTGTTGGTATAGGTAAAGTCACGGACAGTTTTAATCAAATTAGATCCTTTGTTTTTTTAGTTTTGATAACTTTTAAAGGTACACCAGTAACTAAATCAAATTTAAAAGATTCTTTATTTAAATGTTTAAATTTTATGGTTACCAGTCTTTTGGTTTCAAGGGTCAAGTGTGAACCAAGTATTGCGAAACATAATTAAAAGCCTTGGTCAAAAATAAAAATAAAACTTGATATTAATGAAATGATCCCAAGAATAAAACAAAATAATCAAATTGTAAGCTTCGTATCTGTCCATTTAGTGATATCTATAATGAAATGGTCATCATAAAGCTACTTGTTTTATTTAGGGACTTAGTTGATAGACAGTGCAATACTACACAAACTATCTAGGTATTCTTCGCCCCAATCTAACTAACAAGAACAACTTGTTGTTGATAGAATGAACTTACACACTTCTAAATAGATTAGTACAATAAAAGTAAAGAAACGAAACTTGTTCCTTTGTAAGTGTACCATGCATATAACACGAGAAAATTCATATTTGCTTGCTCAAATGCAATATTAGTAGGTCAAACAAAACAAAACTGATTAGGTTAATAGGATAAAATAAAAATAGTTAAATTGTAAGCTTCGTATCTGTCCACTTAGTGATTTCTAAAATTAAATGGTCATCATAAAGCTACATGTTTTATTTAGGGGCGGAAATGACAGATAATGCAATACTAATCTAGGTATCTGTGTATCTTAGCCCCAATGGATATTCCATTGAATAAACTTCCAGAGATGCCCCTTATAATTCATCAATTTAATAAACAGCCTGGGTGTTCATTCAAAGCATTATGGTACATATGATTAATTTTTTTACAATAGTAAGATGCTAGTCGATAGGCCATACACAGACCAATGCATGCTATTATAGAATAAATAAATTTGAAACAGACCTTCCTTGCATAATGCATAAGGTTAAATAGTCTTCTTTCCAAATAATAATGGTATCCATTTTTGTTGTTACTTGTATTCTCTGTAATTCTTTCAATCAATGCCAAGGCAAAGTCGTAATTACCATTGCAAATGCACGTTAATAATAATGGCTTGACATCGTCAGTTAGGCATTCTACATCTTCAATATTTTCCCAAATTTGTGGTAAGAGATCCAAGTGACCACCGTGAGCTAAATGTTCCAACATACTGACATATGTTTGTGAGGATGGGTATATCTTGTTCTCAATCATGTCCATTATAACCTGGGAAGCAAAGGTTACATAGGATTTAAATTGATTAGTAGTTGCTTAGAACGAAATTGTTGTATAGGTCTTTGAATCTATGAATTTTTGCCTTCTTTTAAAAACTGATAAAACCTAAAAAAAACAACTCAATACATCATTAAATATAAAATATGAAAGTTGGTTAATAGTTTTGGTTTTTCATCATTTACCAAGACTTAAATTAAATTGCTATGTCAAAAGCAAAAATACCTTATTGATATTTTCTAAATCACCATTTTCTGCATATGCATCTATGAGTTTTCCATATGTCATTTGTCTTGGTTTTATTCTGACGCCCCTAGTATCAACAAACATTTATAATTTAAAATTTACTTAATGGAAAAAACAAACATCTAGTAATCACTATTTATTCTAAATAATTTAAGTTTCCTACATTTTCACAGATTTCTGACCAAACTGAAACTCTTTTCTAAAATTGATGTAGCAAAAGTAAAACCAAAGTTTTGTCGAGCTTAAGTGACAAAACTTTCATCTTATTTTGCTATTTTGTATGGCATTATAACCACATTTAACATACTGTAGAAATATAACAATAGACTATATGCCCAGACATCTTCAAAACTCATTGTGAACCAATGTTCTGTGATTAATTTAACATTCTTCTATATTATTAGTACATTACCTCATTGTCCTTATGATTTCTTCAACTGCTTTAATATCACTAAAAAGGAAATGTAAAATTTCCAAGGTTTTCTAACAAAAATTACCATTTATTAAAACCTAAAACTGTGTGCAAATGTCAATGAAGCAACTGGATGGTTGCACTATCAGAAACTGCCTCATTGGTATTTGCACACCATTTTAGGATATTGATAAATGCTAATAAAATAAACTTTAAAATAAGTTAATGTTTCTTTATAAAAAAAACTCCTTTTTAAAATGTTCTGACATGATCAATACCAAAAACAAGTAGATCAATTCGTGTACGAGTTTTAATTCCAAGGTATAAAAAACTCTATGACACTATGATAATCTAAACACTTTATAATTCCAAATAAAAATCATAAAATCAATTTGCACAAAACATTATCAGGAGATCATTGAAACAAGACACAGATTATGTCATTTTCACAGCATTATGTTCAGCCAGAAATGACAAAAAAAGGAAACTATGAATTCGCTTAGAAAGACCATTCCTGTTTTGGAAAGTTATTTAATGCAGGGTGGCCACTGCAATGCTAATAACAAATGCAAGTATTTTCAAGTATATTTTTACATATATTTTTGTTTTTTAAAGTACAAAGCATGAAGGAAATTAAGTACTTATAATGGAAATTCCATATATTCAAGCATTTTATTCAATATTTATAATTTTTGTTTAATGTTACATTATATAACTACAATTTATTGTGTTTAAGCATATTCCAGTAATTCAAGTATCCACCAAGGGACTTTTTCTAGGGGATTTTTTCAGTGCTAAGGAGGCTTAACTTTCTTTTTTGTTGATATAATTTATTAACCTTTAAGACTGAACATCATTATTTATATCAGGATCCCTTTAACAAGTGAAACTTTTAAAATGGTTAAAAAACAGACAGTTTCTTTGAATCAGACTGATATATAAATATCTTGTTAGTACTTACCCTTTTCTTGCAAATGCTTGAACTAGCCAAGCATAAGATTGTTCTGTCATTCTTGTGTTATTCTTTATCATGTAGTCAACGATTTTCCTAAGAGAAAAAATTAAGTGTTTTCTGTATTCTGAATTTTTTATCAAGGTAACATTTATGATAATTTAAAACATTTTATCAGAGTATAGCATTTTGCAAATTAACTTCCTCAAAAAGTAGAAAAGGTAATATAGGAAAAATAAGCTTACATGGCACCAACTGGGTCTCCTTTCATTGCATATGCTCTGATCAACAAATTGAAAGTAGTCTGAAAAAAAAAAAAAAAAATACAAACATACTAAGAGAAGTGAACTCAAATTAATAATTCAAAACATGTCACCAGTGACACATAATCAATAGAAAATAGTAATTTATTATGAGGGTAGTAATACAAGAAATTCAGATATTTAAATGAATTAGTAAAACATGATCTATTTGACTTACTAAGCTTAAAAATTTATAAAGAAATTAAGCCAAAAACATTAGATTTGGATATATGCATAGTAGATGATGAATGCTGGGGTATAATTACAATCATGTGATATTCAAAATCTACAATATGTATTCCACAGTGCAATTTACAATGGCTACATGCCGGATACAGTCTAATACTTTTTATTATTTGTTGTAAACGCCTCTATAGTATACTTGGTTGTATAGTAAAGACAATCAAATCAAAAGCTCGACATGAGTTTGTTATAAGTGTTATAATGGGAAAATGAAAGTGCATTCTTATATATAATTTACCTTTTTTCCTCTAAGTTTTTCAAAAGACAAAATAATATAAATTAGTGTTACTTTTTTGGGTATTTGTAGCTTTTTGTTATGAATAATTATTATTATTAATAAAAAAGCATATTAAAGCCAACATAAAAATATGTACTCACTAAATTTGGCTCTGCTGCTGATGTTTCCCACAACTTACTAAGAAACTCAATTGGTTCAAAATCCACACATCTGTTATCAAGGTAAACTGATAATAAGGTATTCCATAGTGGAATTTCTAATGCAACTCCTAAAATAATAAATTAAAATCCTAAAGTTACAAAATACCAATTTTATAAACAAATAGGTAAAATGCAATTTAAAGATTTAGTACACTGGTAGATTGAACTAAAGAACAATAAAGGAATTTATGGATTTTTTATCAAAAATGTGTTTTTAGTTGATATTTACCACCCTACTGATGAGGCTTTTCTTAAACATAACTGAGAAGTTAGTTTTTCTTTCATTATCAATTACTTGGAGAGATAATTGAACATGTCAAGTTAAGACCATACCTCAGAACTGAAAAGAGTAAAATAGAAAATAATGTCTAAAATTTACCATTTTTTTGTAGTTCCTCCCAAATAAAATCAACCAACTTCTTTTTGTCAGCACCAGTCTCTGCAATCATTTGAGGTCCACAGGATTTAATAAAATGGAATGCTTGTTCAGATGTTAAGACATCTCCTGAAGTAAAAAAAATCTGTATTTAGTTATTTTGTCAATAAACATTGGAAGTTGCATAACTTTTTGAAGTTATGAGACTAAAGAATTATAACTCAAACTTTTATTTAAGAGAAAAATATTATTTTTAAAAGAAGTTAGAGAAAAATAGAGATACTTTCTCTATATTTAGAGATGTGCTGTATTAAGCAATCAGCGAGCAGGTCTCATTCCAGCTTTTCTCTACAATTTGCTTTGAACCAATGAATGCGAACTAAACTGACTATTTGTTCTCTACATATAAGAGATCACTATACAAGTTTAGATCCAGCTTTTCTCTATAATTAGAGAAAACAGCTTTGATCCAATTAATGCAAAAGAACCTTAATTCTTGTTCTTTACATATAGAGATAATTAATCTTAATCAATGAAATGCATTTTTTAAATAATCCATTTATGAAATGTGTCTTTTCTTTTTACTAATTTTTGCAAATATTTAAATATGTGTTCTGTAAGTATAAAAATACAATGACTACCAATAGGGATTTTAATTTTTAAGGTATTTCGCATTCTTTGTAGAAAATGAAATACTTTCATATTTTTTTCTTACTGGTATTTTTAAGTTATGTTCACACTTAATATCGTATATTGCCCAGATTTCCCAGACTACCAGTTTGATGTTCAAGGATTTTAATCTGTTGTATTTTGTAAACTTATACTATGTTTAGTTTTTCAACTATCGATTAAATCATTCACATCATTTAAATCAATCATTCAGTCCAGATTTTCTGAAAGCATTCTTTTTGTAATGAATTTACTTTTTCTACATGCTGTGACATAATTTTGATTTAAAAAAACTAGAGCAATTTGATTATTGCTCTATTTTGGTTAAACAAATTTTGATGCGGTTACTTGGGTAATAATAGTTACTTATAGCTCAGAGAACAAATAGAAATAAGAAATATAAAACTATATCACTATAGTTATGTAATTTTTTACCTAGGCTCATTTTAGAAATTTGTAAAGGGATAAATAAAAGAAAATCAAGGATTAACGTGTCATAATTATCAATTACAATTATCAAATGCGTCAAGAATTTTACTAAAAATACTTGCAGAACTTATTTAAATATTTGCAAAATTAAACCCTAGATCCTTTTTTGGGATGTCCTCGAATTAAAGCAACCCTTGAATAAATACCTCCATTTTTATAATATTTTTTAATAAACACCCCTTCACAGCTGTTTCAGGCTAGACTTCAACTCATTTTTAAGGTTTTTCAATACCAATGCTACATTAAACTTGAATAATTAAATATATATATATATAATAACTAAAGTATACTTAAGTTTTTTAAATTCTGTAAAAAGTTTTTACTTTCTAGATAATTATAAAAAAATAGCACTTATGGCATTTTTTGGTGTTAAATTCTGTTGAATTATGCTTTTTTCCCTAAAATGACTTTTAGGCTTAAAATCTGCCATTTTGAAATATTTTCTTTTTCTTATAAGTAACTTAAGTTATAAATGTATTTTGGATATATAGACATATCTAGAAAAAACTATTTAAAAATATATTAATATATGGCTTTAGGACCCAAAAAGGACAAATAATGGACCAAAACATCGGACATCATTTATTCAACAACTTTAGTTGACATAGTTGCATTATGAATGAAAATTACTTACTTTATGAAAGTATATAAACAAGAAATTTCTCTTAAAAGTTGAGTTTGATCCCGATATTTTTGGTTTCTGGTATTTTTGAAACATTTGGTTTTTTATGTAAAATTTCAACTGTTGTGCAAACCTTATAAAAGTTAGACACTGTTATTCGTCCCAAACATTGTTCCTTCTAGAATAGGACTATCACCTTGTGTTTTCGTGGCCTCTTTTAGGTTATTGATTTGGATTTTGTTTAGGGTTATCATATCCAAAAAATTTTTTATATTTTTTTCCATAGTTGTTTTTTCATCATATGTAAAAGTTTTACTTGTTTTTACAATAGAGTCAGGGGACTATGATCTTTGGGTTTTCAGAGTAATTCAATATTTTTTTGTTACTGATCTCCAATAAATGACTTTTGGGAACTTCCTCTTCACACAAAATAGGCCTATTGATACGAGTTTAGAACGTGTTTCCAAATAATAACAAACAAATAGTAAAATGGTAACCTCTGTACTGGGATTGAGAAATATAAACAAATCAAGTTTCACTTTGGAAATGTCATTTCTGGTGTTGAATTCACTGTTTATAAGGTACAATTTTGCCTGTTTTTCACAGATTGGACTTGTTTTTCGGAAAGTTTACCTACCAAAGCTACCATCTTTGTTTTGATTTTTTTTGTCGCGTTCTACTGCACATGTCCTTGTGAGACCGTGAAGAGGTGTATTAACAGCACGGGACTAGCCCAGACTCCGATCATTCATAGCAGCCTGGATGGAGTGTAAAGCTGCTCCTAGCGTTCTTTTTTTTATTTCAAGTCGCTCCTAGACTTTTTGAGCACTCCTGCTCCTAAAAATTTTCTCGAGCGCTCCCGAGATCTTGTCGAAATGGGACATCAATTCCAAACGGGCATAAAAATAATTTGACAACTATTGACAACTTATCTATGCCCATTAATATAGCAAACAAATTGATTGGCTGGCAAATTTTGAGAAAGTTAAAATTCAGACATTCTAGAAAACAAGACATTAAAGTTACTAACAACAAACCAAAAAGTGTAGGTACACAACCATTAAAATTTCATTATCTACAATTTTTAATGTTTGTATTAATGTTTTTTTATTGCTAGTTTAAAACAGAAACTTTTGAGTCCAATTTTCATCTAAAGGATGCCTTTTTAGCCAAAATAGAAAATTAAATCCAAAATTTATGCTGGTTCATTGCTGTCAACCATGGTTCTATGACACTATAATAACCACATTTTGCAAACATGGACCCCCTAAAAATAAACGCTTTGCTACAGCACTGGTTAAGGAAAGAAGAATATACCTATAAATATATACCTTTTTTAATAGCTGCAGAAAACTTTTGCAAGTGAACATCCTTTGTTCTGATACCATACAACTGATACTTCCTTTTAATATTGCTGGTATTATTATGATGAGTTATGGTTTGTCCTTCATTGTCATTTTGTCGTTGTTGAGCATGAGGCAAATCAATTTCAACTTTACCTTTACGTGAATGGAATGTAGAAAATAGTCCCTTTTGAAAATAAATTTGTGATGCTGTACATCTGCATCTTTCGAGCGAAGTTGTTTGCTTCTTTAGCAAGTTAACCGAGACATGTGCTACTTTAGGTTGTGTAAAAACGTGCCGCACATTTTGCATGAAAACGTACGCCATTTTTGTATGAACTTTTTACGGGAGACGAAATAATTTGTGATCAGCATTTTATAATCGTCGTTCTTTGTGTAATACGGATCACCAAGCAATACACAGCCTCTAATTTTACAGCTTTATGATTGGAGCAATGGACAAAATCCAGCCCATCAAAATTGAAAGTGAAAACTACAGATTATGGGCTAACTTTGATCCGTTTTGTAGTATTCACCTTTATCCAAAACTTCATTATTGGTCTAATTTTACGTGAAACGTACTCAGATTTGACGATTTCAGATTAGATTTATTAACACTGTTATATAAATATGACTGTTGACTTGATGCTTGACATGGAGGAAGTTTAATCATTAATTCATGTTTTATATTAAGCAATCCTGTATACTGTTGATAGTGACTGTCAGGTAAGTATTTGTATTAGACATTATAGGGAAGGGAATCAAAATTACTTTTGATTTGCTTCCTCATCATATATATATATATACTTAGGGTGTTATTAATGCTACCAAATTGGTGAAATATAGAGATAAGCAACTTTTATATCTGACATTATCTAGGTCATATCTGAGTATGCTTGAAGAAGCTAGTAAAGGCTGAGATCACCATAAGGATTAATTTGTAAACCTACCACTCCTAGACTCAAAAACCAGATCCTTATGTGTAATGCAATATGGTTAAAATAAAAACTTAAACTTATCTTAAGATTTAGATTTTTAAAGAGAATAAATAAATGACGTCTTTAGACCCCAAAATTAAAACCCTTACCCAGTTTTAGAAACAATGTTTTAGGGGCTCCCTAGGGATAGGAAAGTGGCCATCATTTTCCTCCATAATTCCTTTAAAAAAAGTTATATATTTTTAATGAGTAAAATGAAATCCTTTTCTTTGAAATTTGATTACTTATAAGCCAAAAAGAAGTTTAACGTTTTGTTAAACAAAATAACTGGTTAATTAATGATTGTGTTTTCCTCTCCAGTTCAGAGAGGAAAACACAAAATTTTAGAGCACTGTTCTTGTTATTATCTTTTTAAACTTTAATACATGTCAAAACTATGCTAAAACAATATTAATAAACAAGGGATGGACTTTTTAGGTTTAGGCTGTAGGATCTATTAGAAGGTTAAGACCTGTGACGGATGTATGCAGAAAAATTAGAAAAATGACACATGAATGAGAATTAAGTGAATTTCTGTGAAATTAAAAACAATAGAACAACCAAATTTCATAGTGGTACGAACATTTCTCCAAACTGATTGCTTCACAGATCCACCAATTCCATCTACTGCTCCTTTTCCGTGAGATGTAGCGAAGTAGTTCCAAATAATTTTAAAACTAAATTCTTTTTCCCATCCATGTAGATTTGAAAACAGAAACCTTTGCTTGAATTGTGAGTTTGGTCCATCTGTAAAAACGTTGAGCAACTTGACAGAACTGTATTTTTTGCAGATAATTTCAAATAATTCAGACATAAAAACATAAGCAGCTTTCTTTTTATGGTTAAAGTTATCGGAAATAATTCGGATACTTCTTTCAAAATTAGTTGTGACAGACATACGTGACGGACGTACAAAAAATGCGTACGTCTGTCAAAGTATTTTTTCTTGATAGAAAAATCAGAGGAACAAAATATTTGTACAACTTAGTTACCAATACATTGCTTATTTAGAATCTAGACTAAAAGTTATGATGTCCTACTGGAAAAGGCACTATAAAACTTTTGATTAATTTTAAGTCTTACAACATGTTTTTATACTATATCTTAGTTCACTAATTCAATCAATATATATATATGTATATATATATAAAAACTTTAAATAAGAAGACAGCTTGCTAGTTATTAATTTTCGTCATCTTTCGTGACTTCATCAGTTATTAATTTTCATAATAACTAGCAAGCTGTCTTCTTATTTAAAGTTTTTATATTTCTGCTGCTTATATATTTTTTGGTTTTATATATATATATATACTTAAAATAGTGTCTTACTTTCTCATATAATCATTAGCAAAGATATTCTTAGAAAACCTTTTTTTTTTTGTATGAGCTAAACCTCTACATTCAATTCAACAAGCCAACCTTTCTTCATGAAAATAAAACCTAAAAAAATGAATTCCTGACTATCTTACCTTTCTAATGATACCAAATAGTCCATGTTTTGAAGAAATTTTAATTTCCACATTTAGGTTGACGTTTTCGTGGAATTGCCCTAATAATTAAGTTTTGTCTTTTATATATTTAGTAATATTTTGTAGCAATATAACAGCTTGTAAACAATCACTGTTGCTAGGGCACAGTAATCAAAAATATGAGAGGAGTTGTAATATCATATACATGGCTATCTATATTAGTTTTGGTTTTAAAGTGGAAATGCTCCTTAGCTATCATTGAAGATGGTTACCAATCTTATGAAATCAATCTGGAACCTTCAAAATATGGTGGAAAGGTAAGCAAGAAAAAAGGATGATTTTGTTTACTCTACTTGCATTACTGCAATTTATGCTGAAAATGAATTTTATATGTATATATATAGATGTTTAATTTCTTAACTGAGCAAAAATGTACAAAGAGCTTTAAATAAAAAGCTTCAGATTTTAGGCTATGAGGAACATCAAATTAATTCTTGCAAAATATTAATTTATTTAGTTCTCAATTTCTTCTGCAAGATAAATTAATTAAGCCCATTTGCAAAATTTAGTTTCATGAAGATTAATGTTTTTCCAAAAGAAAATTCTGAAAGCACAATAATTATATATTATTATTATTGAATTTATTTAAAGTTGGTTGGAGAGATAGTTACATAATGTACTAATAAATACCAACTATTGTTAAGATAATACTAAATACTAAATACAAAAATATATACAATTCAAAATGATTAGGTTCTACAAATCTCACAATGACAAATATTTTGTAGTTTAATTAAATTTCTTTTAAAATCTAGAAAATTTTTTGAGTTTTTTACGTATTTAGGAAGTCTGTTCCAGATAGAACTTCCTCTGAAGTTTAAAGAGCGAATCCCAAAAGTTATATATAGTTCTAGTGGGTGGAAGAACTAACTGCTGCCCTGACCTAAGTGTGTAAGGACTAAGTTTTGGCTCGAATAAATCACAGAGAAAAGTTGGATTTAAGTCGTGAATAGACTTAAATATCTCAAAAAGCAATTTTTGAATAAATTTCATATGTAAAGAGAGCTCATTTGCCAGCGTCAATAATTCAGAAAAGGAAGCAGTAAAATTTTGGAAAACGACACTAAGCGCTCTACGATGAGTCTTTGTAATTAGAGAATTGTTGCCCTTTCTAAAGTTCATCCAAATTAAAGGGCAATAGTTGAAATTTGAGACAATATAGGCATGGTACAGCACTTTGCAGGTTTTAAATGAAAGAAATGGTTTAATGCGAAACAAGGCCCTGGTTTTTCTGGAAGCCTTAATGCGTAAATTTTCTGTATGAAGCTGGAAATTGAGGTCGCAGTCAATATTCAATCCTAGAAGTGTTACAAAATTTGAAACAGTGACTACTTCACCGTTAATTATAAAATCTGGTATTGATACTTTTGTCCCGAGGAACATGATCTGGAACTTACCGGGATTGGCGGCCATTTTATTTATTTTAAACCAATGTAAAATATCTTGTAAATCCCTCATTAAAATGGATTTAACAATGTGAATAGTGGCGCCACAAGCGTAGAGAGTATTATCATCAGCAAAGTTGCACAGATCAGATTCTCTCTCAGACAGGAGTAGATCATTTAGAAAAACGTTAAAAAAGAAAGGTCCTAATATTGAACCTTGAGGAACACCAAGTGATATGCTTATAAATTTACTAAAATAATCATTTATACGTACTCTTTGTTTTCTGTTTGATAAATAATCGTAAATGAAATATAAGCTATTTAGTTCAACACCATAGGCCTCCAATTAGCTATTAAAAGATCTTGTGGAAGACAGTCATAGGCCTTAGAGAGTTCCATCAATACAGTACCCACTATTTTAGATTGATCAAGGCTAGTCTGCCAGCTGCTCAATAATTTAAGAAGGGTGTGTTGTGTACTGTGCCCTTTTCTAAAACCACAAAGCAAAGCTGAGAAACGATCCTCAAAAAAAGTTGTTAACTAGGCAGCCATGATTTTTTCAAATATTTTAGATACTGTAGAGAGTATACTAATTGGTCTGTAGTTCTTAATGCAGGTTGCATCACCTTTCTTAAAGACTGGAGTGATGGTTGCATGTTTTAAGGAATTTGGAAATTTACCTGAAAGGGGTGATGCATTATAGCATTTAGCTAGCGTAGAACTGCAGATACCAGATGTGAGCTTAAGTGGCTTAGAGCTAATGACACCTGAAGTTGCTTTGTTACTCTTTAATGACATAATTAATTTTGAAACAAATTGTGAATCAACAGAAGAAAACTTGAAAGTAGATTTTTGCCAAGGTAAAGATCGAATTGTATTTATGCTGGGACGGTCTTGGTATTTCCTCAAAGCTTGTAAAATAGGGTCCGATAACTCAGAGGATAGAGGGTCGGATGGCCACCTCCACAAATCCAGTTCTGAAGTTATGTCACTAAAATACAAGTTAAAAGCATATGCAACTTTAGAATCTTGAGATATAATTTGATCTTTGTGAGCAAGAAGAATTCTATCCAACTGGGAGCTACTGCTTGACAGAAAAGGTTTGCAAATCTTCCAAAAATTATGGTTTTTATTTGATGGCCTAGAAGAAGCCGCGTCCAAATAGATTCTTCTAGCTATAAAATAGCTTCCCAGCCCAGAAAATGAAAAGATCTAAAAAATGAATAAAATGTCTTTTGATATTCGAAAATGTTTACACTATTAAGACTTATACACACTGTGTTTGCTAAAGCTAAACACATTTACCACTATTCACAACAAAATTTGATTCTCATTCAAATATCAACCTTTATTTTCAAGCAGTCGAAAAGCTATATTTTAAAGCTTTTTTCATTTCAATCCTTTCATTTTGTAATAAATTCTTTTATGTTTTCACAACAGCACTTTGTAGCAATGTTTTAGCAAAATGTTTATGTAGCAAAAAAATTGCAAGTAAAAATAATTTTCTTTTACAAAATAAGAATGTTTACCATATTGTGCAATATTTGAAATAATCTATACACATTATTATATCTTTATTTTATAGTCAGTCAACTTGACCAAGTCAATGTATGGAGGTTCCATAATCAGTTACACCATGAATTGTCAGTCTGTTGGAATAGAAAAACCAAAAAATAACCAAACATTTAAACATTTTTCAGTTACAATGGAGTTATTCTACAATCCCTGTCACTTGCCAAAGAATAGTGATCATTCTAGAGTAAGTTTCTATATATTTTATAGACAATGAAGCTAAATATTCTGATAATTTTTATTCAAAGTTAATTGTAAACTACATGGTTTGCCTAATTTTTATATCCCTTTAAGTTGATAAATATAATTTTTAATATGATAAAGTATTTGATAAATAACTACACATATTTCATTTTTGTAACAACCAAGTTGCATATCTTCAATTTTTACCCAATAATCTTGTACACAACTTCTAAGCAACTCTCCATCTTCAACTTTGCATGATCAAAATTATTATTAATTAAATTTTAAAAATTAAAAAAAATTTTAATATTAACAATTAAATTCTAAGCAGCTATTATAATCGAGTTACTTATAAAAAAAGTGTTTCACATTATATATATATATATATATATATTGCTTTTTGTTTTGTTTTAAGTGGTTGATAATTTCTTCTTTTTCTTTCTTTAGATAAAAAAAATTTTATATGAGAATATACCTTG
>JAUEKX010366251.1:2615-34492 GCA_031834005.1 Dendronotus venustus
GAAGTATAAGACTAAAAAAGTACACCTTTTCTCATAAGAACCAGCTTTACCTCATAAGAACCAGCTTTACCTGAAATTGAAATGTTCTTATGAAAAAAGGATATTTAAGTTCAGTGACAAAACTCATTCTGCTATTTAAATTACACTTATATTTAGTATCTGTTTCACAATATCTACCATAATCTACTGTAGAAGAAAAGGTCTGGATGAGTTTGTTATAGTTGCCAAATATAGTAGGAAATTTAAAACTATTTTGTTGATAGTAAAGGCATAAATAATATTTTCTTTTAAGAAGCATTTTAGACTGGATTTGAAGCTTAATGCCCAAAAAGTGTTTTTCTTATAAAAAGTGTTACTATGTATTCACCTTGTATAATTTATTATATATATATTCACTTTTGATTTTTTTTGTTGTTTGGACTAAATACACTATGCATACATATCCTATTTTTCTATCTGTTTCTCCTACTCCTAGATATACTTATGTGTTTATTACCTTTCCTATATGTACATGTGTATATGTGTGCATGTCTTTCTTTTGTATGTATTGTACCATACTATGTACTACATGTACCATCAAAATTAAAAATATATTTTTTCTTTACAGAAATCTTGCGAGTGACCGGAAAAAATGATCAAAAAGAGCGTGGTGAATTCAGTGGTCAATCAGAAAACAATCATGAACAAGAGAGAGAGGATGGGGATAAGAAAACACGTTACAGAACATATGCAGGTGCCATTGTCACCGAAGAAGTTGTCAAACTAAGTGAAAAAGTAGTTGTTCCTGTCAAAGAATATCCAAAAGTGAGCTTTTTTTAAATTTCTACTAATCAGACATTTTTTGCCCATGGGCATATGTTAATAATGGGTTAAAAAACTAAAATTTGAATCTAATAAATGAACTAAAAAGTCATGCTCAAATATACAATGGTTGATGTCATTTTGAAAATCAAAAATGTTAACTAACTTTGGTGAACTGTGTCTTCATAAGATATTTTTTAGGTATGTTTTGATATTCTTAAAGGTATTTTGGATACATCGTTGTTTTACTTTTTTATCCTACCTAGTTCAATTTTGTTGGAAAGCTTCTTGGACCACGTGGTAATACGTTAAAAAGATTGCAACAAGCAACACAAACGAGAATGTCTGTTCTTGGACGTGGTTCAACTAGAGATAAAGCAAAGGTTCTTTATTTTATATTAAAATTGTTGTTGATAAATGTTTGATTGATATCCGATAGAAGTATTTGCTTTTTCTTCATATGTATAGGAAATAGAATTGTTTGCGGTGAATTTCCAGTTAATTTTTTCTAGTGTTGATATATAGATTTTTTAATAAAAAAATGATTTATCTTACGCTCTAAAAACAGTAAAGAAAACCAACAGTTTGTTATTATACGATACCTGTCGTGTTTGATGATTGTAAAAAAAGAGAGTGGACTATCTAATTATTTTACTGTTTCATACTTGAAACCATATATATATATGATAATTCTGATGTTTTTTACAACTAAAATTTTTCTCTCTAGAAATCCTGTATTACAGACATATTTCTAATTTTTATTGTACCTTTTACTTTTTTATACTATTGATTTGCTTTTTATTATTTGGTATTATAGGAAGACAAACTCAGAGAAGGTGATGATCCAAAATATGAGCATTTGAAAGAACCACTGCATGTTTTAATCGAAGTCGAAGCATCAAAAAGTGAAGCACATGCCAGGTTGGCTGCAGCTTTAGCAGAAATAAGGAAATACATGGTTCCTGTAAGCTTCTTACATTTTTAAACTGGATGTTTATTTAATCTGATTAAGACATATCAACGATCAATAGTTTGTTGGGTAAATATGTCTTAACTTCACTGGATGATGCTTAATTCCCTTTAGAATAAAATGGTAAAAACCCTCTTTCTTTTGCTTGATCATCAATTTAATATAATAATCTGTATTAATGTAATGTCATAAGTCATTATCTCAGAGAGTACATAATTGTTATAGAGACTTTGATCGTAGCTTAATCGAAAGCTCATACATCTTTTAGGAGAACGATGAAATCAGGCAGGAACAAATGCGAGAGATGGCATTACTTAATAGTTTCGATGGAAGTGAAGGTAGTATTAAGCCAGTTATCTCATCGAGAGGACGTTCTGTAGCTCCAGTAGTTCGAGTTGGTATACCTCCTCCCCCTGGTGCAATCATTCTAAATAGTGGACAACCTGTTGCTTTTCGAAGTAGAGGTAAAAAAATTCTTCTATATCATATGTTTCATATTTGATGTAATGGTATTGCAGCAAAGACTCAATTACCGTCCTGTAGGGTTATACAAGGGAAGTGAGATAATATGTAAATGAAATTTTCTGTTAATTCCTCATTGAATACCAGGCATATAGAATGTAATCTGTGTTTAAATAAACTACAATTTGCATCTGAAAATTGCAACAATTAGAAACTTAAGAGTCTATTAAAAAATGAAGGCTTCCTTATCTCCAAAAAAACAGCAAATATTATGAATATTCTCATTTCTATAATTATTTTTTTTTAGTTCCCCGAATGGCACGAGGTCGAGGTGGACGTCAAGTCGCACTTCCAAGGCATGCCTCAACTGCCCCCGAATATGTAAGTTATTTGTTATAAAGCTAGTTTCATTAAGTTTACATTAGGTTGAAATAGTATAGATTTCCTTTTCTAATTTTTATCTTAGCTGGCATAAGACAATTTTTTGATAGAAGCTAGCTAGCGCGCTGAAAGAACTTAAATAGTATCTTAGGATATGATATACGGCATTTTTTTTAACAGTTACAAAACTTTCAAAATTACAATACTAATTCTTTATTATGTAGGCTTATGACGCATATGACACATACGATGCCACATACGAAGGATACCCAGAATCAAGGTAATAAGGATTTCATTATTTATTCTGAGTTTGAGTTTCTATTGATCCTGTTCTTTTTTGTTTTTATCTATGGTCCATTTGAGTTCATGCAAGTGAGCGATTTTTTTAGAAGTATTAACAACGGTACAGAAAAAAAAGTTTCTTATTGATTGAAAGTACATCTCATATTGTTGTGATTTTTTCAAAAGAGTTTATAATTTCTTTGTTTACTTTGGAAATGTTTTGATAGAGATTTTTAAATAACACATCAGCAATGCGCCACTCTGTGTGTTTTAAAATGTTCGATTGTTTTTTTTTAGCGATGCAGTATATTACGAATACCCTGAAGACTATCCATCGAGTAGTAAGTTTCAATTTTTTTGATGATAAACTTTAACAACTTAAATTCATAACTCATTTTAATATTAAAAGAAATTTTAACATGTTATTATGTTAAACAATAAAGAAAGTTTTTAGTGTTTCAAAATAATTGATGATATTTTATGGGTTTTTATTCATAGAGAGCCAAAGTGATAACTATCATCGAAAAAGGAGTGATTTATCATCTCCTCCAGTACGAAGGGCCAAGTACAACTACGCTTAAAAAGGTCGCGATAACATAACTTAAACACATCATCCAAATATCATCACATTTATAGATGATTATTAAATTGGGATTGGTTATTGCATAATAAACTTAATTTTTACCTTAAACGATTTAATTTAAAATGATCTTTGATTCTAAACCCTGTTCTATATTTTTTATTCAACTTTTTATTTTTTGTATAAATTTAGGAGATCTTTTTGTTGTGTTTATTTCTTTTGTTACTTAAATGGGTATTTAAAATCTTAGTTCACTTTAAATTTATACTTATGACAGCATGTTTAATAATAAAAACCACCTTCATTTCAAAGAGTTTAAAGTACAATTATTAACATTTAACATACGAAATCATTAAGGCTTAAAGGTTAAAAGTGATGGCTTAATAAAATTTATGTAACATTTAAAATGCTTTTTGTTTAATCTTTGTTTAGGTTTTTGATTCATGTGCGCTTTATTTTTTGTCATACATTTATTTTTATCGGGTACATAGTTTATGTTAAAGTTCATATTAAGAGAACCATTTTTTTAATTAATAATCATTATGTAGTGATTACTTTAGTTACTGTGTTATGTTATGCTATTATAACTTAAATTTCGTTATTATAATTGACACGTAGTTATATTAAACGATGTAAGATTCATTTACATAATTCATCAGTTATCATAAGTTTTAGAATTAGCTTTTAATACCAAAATGTATTATGAAGCCTAGTCGTGATGGCATTGCAGTTTTCTCATTTTGATTATGAAGACATTGTATTGACGTTGTTGTCGTTAAATATCTAAATATTTTAACCTTATAACATTTTAAAAAAGACTTGTAGGAATGTCTGGTCATAATTTGTATATCATTCAAGCAATTAACTACAGATTTCTAACCTTTTATTTCTTTTATTTTCAGTTCATTAAAATGAGTTAATGATTTAATTAATTTACAGGTACGGGGCGACGTGAAAAACGCCCCTCAGGTACACTGGCGCCTCATTATGTAAAAAAATACAGAGGAGATCCTTATGGCGAGGAAGTAACCTATCCATCGCAAGATGCTTACCGCTCTTCTATGCGTTGAATGTGGATTAAACCAGATTTATTAACCGTGGCATAAAAGTAGTCAAGAACACTATAACTTTAAAAATGCTACAGTTTACGGCCGTAACTTGATTTATCTTAAATTAAATTCTCAACATACCATTTAAATATCATTTAATTTCAATAACTGTTACTTCAGCAATTTTGATAAAAGATAAAATAATGAGTGTATATAGTTTCGTAGATAACGGTTGTATAATTATTCAATTTTAATATTTTCTACTTAATTTTCAAGTTTTCTAGATTTTAAACTTTGTAATAGTAAATGCTCTAACTGACTCTCAGGAACTTCAATCTGTATTTTATATTTTTTTACATGTATAGTCATTTTTAGATGATAAAGATATGATGCATTAGCTATCTAGTAATATTAATTTTATATTTTGTTTTTCAAGTTTAAAGTATTAATCATAGCTAGTAGCTATGAGACCAGTATTTTGGTAATTATAAGTTACGTAAACGTAAATTTAAGAATAATATTATAAAATCGTTGTCGCTTTTGAGCTTATAAATTTTCAAATTTTCAAAATGATCATAAGATTTAAACTCATAGTTTGTTTTTTAAACATATTTAAAAATCAATTTGAACGTATTTGTAGTTTGAATAATTTTTAAGTTTTTGATTTCTTAAATAACTTTAGTTTTCGCAATTCAATTTTGATATATAAATTTATAGCTGAAGAAAAATAGCTTTCCGAAGATTTTTCCATGTTAAAATTAATATACTAGCATATAAGAAGCGTCTATATACACTCGTGCAATTATGTTTAACTGTAAGGGAAGGTTATACTTTACTTTTCCTTTTAAATGAAAAGACGTAATTTTAGATTTAGTAAACAACTTACAAGCGCTTATATATACTTATTAAAAATAAACACACAATTAGACAAAAAAAGAATGAACAGATTCAACTTAATTTTAACGAATCTTAAATCAAATACGTTGAATATAAATAAGTTAGAAACAATTTGATTTTAACATCCCTTTACCTATTTTTAATTACATTTAAAACTAATTCAAAATAAAATGAGAGTTCTTAACATCTTTGTTTTAAACTTAATACTCATTTTTGGTTTTGGTTTATTTTATCTTTTTTAGGGTTACGTCATCGCAACAACTGGCTTTTGCAATTATATATTTTACTACTAGGCTTTATAGAGATTTTTAGTTTGAATGTCGGTTCTTTGTGTTTATACGGTTTTGTGTGTGGTATATTGTAATTAGATTTGAGCTTCTTTCATCTAGTAATACTACTACTAAGTAATTAATCACAAAATTTGCATCGGTGAAGTGGAATTTCAAGCCTCATTCATCGCAACTGCACATACCGTGAGTCAATTTTCGAAATTTCCATAGAGAGAAAAAATAACTTTCTGCATGTATGTTACATATGACAAAATATTGACACGTACATCAATTTGTAATGATGACGTTATTTTTGACGATGAAGTCGACATTTTAGTTATTTTTACCTTTGTGATTGGTACTTTATAAATATTTTAATGTAAGTGACATACCTGTTTGTCAATGATTGACTTTTTTGATTGTAGCAGTATGTTCTTAAATAAAAATTTAAAAAATCAAGTAAAAATGATATCTCAAGAGTCATTAAAGAAACTGCATAAAGAAATGAAAACATCCTGAATATAGTCTCAATATTTTAAATAAGGTAAAAAGCAAAAGCTTTTGTAGCATCGATGTATGGAAGAACCAAACTAAAAGCTGTTATTAGTTATGATAATGGTAATTTCCTTACTTGTTTTAGAATGTTTGTTTGCAAAAAAGATGAATAAAGAAGAATTATATCGATACATTAATAGAGCACGTTTTATAGGTATTATGTAGCTTTATCTTTTACCTTACAACGTTTTTATCTTTTTTAGTGAGAAATTCTTTTGGGGTTGCTTAAGCTTATATTCGTTCAGAACTGAACTTCTTTAATACTTCTTTAATTCCGGTTCAGTTGCTTATAAACGAGTTGCTTGTATAAAAAAATTGTGTATTCCGTTGCCAAAATTAGTTTAAGAATATGAGCTTATTCTGCGTGAAGTGTGATCTAAAAATTATCTTTTCTGTTTTCTAGGTTCAAAATGAGTAGTACGGAGAGATGGAATCGCCACAACACTTATCAAAATTATAATTTTGATTACAATACAAAGTATCATTCAAGAGGTCGTGCTCGTGCTCGTGATAGAGGTCGTGCTAATTATTATAACACCAATTCTACTAATAAACGTATAACATCCTACAGCAGAGATGAAAATAGATACGACACTGATTACAATAATAACGAAGAAAACAATTATGCTGGCAATCGACAACATGTAAGAAGAAGCTTTGACAATAGTGAACATCAACACAATTACGACCACTATAACTGCAAAGACGAGCCATTTAGTGAAAATTACAAATCTTCGTCTCGTTGTTACGACAACGATGGCGACAATAAAAACAATTATGATAATGAAAATCACGAACGGGTTAACACCAACACCAACAGAAAGGTTGATCGTTATGAAAGAGAATTCTTTTCAGAAAATATACGAAAGCGAAGTAGAGATTATTCCAGCAACATTGATGCTAATAATGAACCTTTAGGCAAAAAACGAGATGAATATAGGTCGGATTACTCGATTAGAGCTGAACATTGTGAAAATTATCGAACTGAGGACGATGAGGAAATTGACCATGTTTTTGCCAATCGGCACTCTCGGAAATATGATGACGATGATGATACTGACAGAATACATACAACCCCTTTTCAAGAAAGTAGCATATACAATAGAAATTATAGGTACGTCAATAGAAATCAAAACCGTTATGAAAATGTTGATAGACATCATACATATATTACGCGACGCCTTAGTGATGAGAAACGACTCATAGAAAGGATCTCACTGCCCGAGGATAATAAAACTGAAAGAGAGCCTGCCAATAACAATAATCACGATCAAATAAAAACAGTTCTTTCCGAATTAGGAATATCAGTTGATGATATTACGAAGTATTTAAAAAAAGAAATTGCTCGCGCAAGCGAAGGAGCTCTGGAAAGTTCGCTTCGACAATTAATCTCACATAAAACCACTTCAGAACAAAAACATGGATCAAATAAAGAAACCAATTTATCAGAGAGAGAAACCCGATCGTTTGAAGAAAGGACTGACGGTCTTAGTCCTGCTAATAGCCCACTTTTTAATTTCCATGGTACCTCTCCGATGAGTTTCACCTCGGACAAATCATTGACATATCAACCCACTACTCATGATGTTAAGAAAGATGACCGAGATTTTCATCTCGATAAAAGGAAAAGCAAACAACACAATAGTTCGGAAAATTATTCATTTTCACAAGGTCGCTTTGATAGGTACGACACAAAGAGAAAGATCTCTGATTCTAACAGACATAAAATTAGAACAAGTAGTGTTGAAGGTTTTTTAGACGACAGAAAGAGTCGTAGGAATTCATATAATCAAGCAAGTGGAAGTACGCAGCCGAGTCGAAAGAATACTTTCCAAAGAGAACTGTCTTCTTCAGGCAACAAAATTGGAACTGATATTGAGGAATTTTTAATTAAAGCTGGAGAAAATTCGGTAAAACAGTTTAAAAAACAACAAGCTTCTAATTTCATTACAAACAAGTTGCAGTTGGCGCGATCAATGAACTTCAATCCTTCCTCGCTTGTTGTACCTATCGGATCAAATCTTCCTGCGTCTAAGACCAATTTGCAGCTATCGCCAACATATCTTATTTCACAACGCTCTACAATTAGTCATGTCGTTCAAAGCAAACAAGTTATTCTGCCTAGTTTTATTCCACTCTCATCATCAAATACGTTTTTGCATGAGGCTTACTCCGATACATCAGCAACAAAAAATCCATCTGTAGTAAATAATGATGATAAACAATCGGTAGATGAGAATATTACCAGTGTTGGCGAGAAACTGAGTTTCTTGCGAAAGTCAACTTTACAACAAGCATCTTCATCAAGTGGTGAAGATGATAGTAATGACGACCGCGATACTGATAGTATCCATAGTAACGATCTACAAAGCGAAAACGAATCTAAGCGTGAAAAAGACGGCAACAAGAATAGAGCAAATAGTGAAAAAAGTCAAATTACTGATAATGATATAGATGATGATGAAGTGACAATAATACGTGTTGTTGAACCATTACCTGAAAAAAGTCACCAACTGATTAAACCACCACCTATCAAAGCAGCATCCTCGAAAGTATCAACAACTGTGCGAAAGGTGTTCTTGAAAGTAGACCCAAAAACAACAGAACCTGAAAACAGCCCATCTTCCGAATTAACTAGCAAGACAAAAGTTCGAGTTCCCTCATGGTTCACTGGCCGTTGCATCGAACTCTTTAAGAAACGCCATAAAAAAATACAACAGTTAAAAATCGCCAAGATGGACCCGAATGCAACAGCTCGTGTTGCAGGACTCAAAGAGGTGTTGAAGGATATTGATCGTGAGTATATTCCATTGTGCAAAAAAACAAAGTCCGAGTACAAGTTGAAAGGAGGCCGATGCAATGATAAAGTTGATCAACCAAAGTAAGTTAGACTTTACAAAAGTGATTTAGATGATTCCGAAAGTGTTTGAGAATCTCTCAAGCCATGAAGATGTGGAGTACATATAATGATATTTCACAAGTGTAATCCCGTATCCTAAACCTCAATAATTACATAATCCTATTATATCCTATGACCTGGTGTCTGGCAATTATTTTGCTGTCATGCCATTTTATTATATATATATTTAACAATTTGTTGATTTATTCCAGTCTTCAAACTATTATTAAATGTTATTTTTTGTTTCGTTATTTTTCAGCTTTCTAGACTTCATTTGACTAGGCTAGAGTCTGTTCTTTATATTCCATTCTACTTTGTTTCACGATTTCTTTTTTCCAACAGAATTATTCTGGTGGTTTTTTAGTTCTTGTACTGTTGGAAATTAGAAATAAATAATCTCAATACTTTTTCCGTAACCCATTTAACGCGTTCAGTTAGCAGTAGTTACCATGATAGCAAACAGTCAGCCTGTGAAGGTTATTCAATTAAAATTCAAGTTCGGTTTTGGCGGAAATTTCTTTACGATACAACATCTTATTATTTTTTAATTTTATTACTTTCCGATTTTAGTTCGTTTTTTTAAATCTTTATTTCTTTTTATTGAAAAGTGTGTAATGAAATAGATCCCTAAATATTCTGTTGTTTTTTTCTTGTCGGAGATTTTCTGTTTTTCGTTAACCAGCAACTAATAGTTACCAACTTATTTTCCCTGGAAAGGAATTTTAGATGTGAAGCGACTTAATTTTCCTTCTCAAGCAATAGTTTTCCCAAAAATTCTCTTGTCTTTGGCCCATTGCAAGTTTTTGTTTTGCTATCCTTCCGTTCGCCCGTAATTTTGTTATTTCACAATTTTTATATGAAATAGTTTATAAATGTTCTGCAAACTTTAATAACATTCTACCTGTTAAGGTTTTTTTTGTATTATAAGTTAACATTTTGGAGTTTTTTCTATACTTTACTAGATATATTTTTGATTTAATGATAAGTTCAACATTACAAACTTGTTTTTAATAACATATTCTAAAAACGAATTTTTTTTTTCTACATGTTATAATTATAAATAGTTTCTATGAGTATACCCTGTGGTTCTGAGAAAACGTATACTGAAAATAAATATGAACCTGGAATGCTATTTCTCTGAACCGCACTGTAAAGTGCGCTCTGGCATGTAAGTTGAAAAGGTACTATTAAGCTAATAATCTAAATAAGAATCTAAAACGTCCATTATAATACATTTCTTTGAATTTGGGACAACAATGGTCTAGTTAAATTTATACTTTATTTGATTTCGCAAAGCAAAAGATATTGATTTAGCCGTGTATTGTTGTTGTTATTATCTCAGGAAAGGTCAAGCCCCAGTCTGTAGGTCTTTTTAATATTTTTAAAATCTGTAACCAAACTAAAGAGCACCACTCTTTTTTTTTTTTATAAGCATACGGTAAAATCGGACTGAGGCTCAATATGCTTAGCAAAAATTTCGTTTTCAGCCTCAAATTATGCTTAGGCATATGCTTATCAGAGTGAAATTGATAGGTTCGTTAATTTTGACTGAAATCTCATTTTCATTGTTTTTTTTGTTAAAAATCTACCCTAGACGAAATGCTGGCTTATCTACAGTGTCTTTCCTTTTCTTTCTTTTTCTGCCAGTAAAAAAGACAGAACGATGGAGAGAAAATTAGCCTAACTACATATTTTTATATTTTTACATTTTATACGATCATCAAAACATGATTCATCCGTTGTGTTCACTTTCAAATCTTCTCGTCTTTCTTTTTGTCCCATTAAGTCCACTTTTGAAATTTAAATTATGAGCTTTCTCAGCCTCAAGATATGCTTAGCATTATGCTTAATTTTTTGCAAATTTGAGCCTGAATATTCTTATAAGCGTTATGCTTATAAAAAAAAAAGAGTGTAAGACAAATAATGACCCAATTTTAATATAATAGACATGTTTGTTATAAGTCTTGTAAGACGGTATAAAAGAAAAGAAAAATGTAGTTGCTTTAGACAAAAAAATTGACTTTCAAACGACTTTCTCGGTTAATAAATTCAAAATAAAAAAGTTTGAATTTAAATATTTCTTAGAATTAATTTTCGAGATTTAGAATTTTCCCGAATGGCACTTTCTGGATATTATTCCCGCTATTAAAGTGTATCCTCGGCTCAATATTTACAACAATTTCTTTTTTTAATTATTTTTATTTTCCCGCTGATTTTTAATAATTAATTATGATGAATTAAAATTATACGGAATCGTTATTTAATTAGTCATGAAATTGTCTTCAAACCTCGTTGAAGGATATTTAAAATTCTGTATTAAATGGGATGGTACAAAAAGCTTATAAATACCTTAAAGTACCTGGTTAATAAATGAATCATAACCTGTACGTGACCATTTTCTGTAGTTTTCGAAATAATATCTGAGTTTAAACGCTCATGTGAACTCTATCTACTAACAGGGAGAAGTAAATTCACAAACAGAGCAAGAAAAAAAGGAAGATTTACTCGCCACAATGGCTTTGAGCGTAATATTTAATGAGTAAACAATATAATTTGATTCTAGCTTGTCAAGCTCGCATCACACCGATAAATGCTTTTGATAAAAAATGCTATAAATTCGCTGTGTTGTTAACTTTAAGTAATTATTTTTTCCTGTTTCTTATGTTTTTGGTACTTAGTAAATGAAAGTTACATAACTAAAGTTCCAGCTTCTAGTTTTTTTTAATATAAAACATATATACGTCTTATTTGGTTCTACTCGTTCTTTTAAAAAATAGGTGTAAATTGTAAAATTTGTAACATCCTTTCACTTTATTGTTGTCCAATTAAAAAAAAATTAACGAATAAAATAAAAATAGCGTTCATTTATTAGGGTAGTATTTTGACGACTTTTTCACCAGCTAAAGTATTTTCCGCGGAGTGTTACTTTTTTTACATTTTGACCTGAAAATAAGTAACAGTTAACTATTGTTGGAAAACGGAACAATTATGTCTTTTATTAATATAAGCCCACATCAGATTTATTTTCTTCATGAAGAAGGTTTAAGGAACTTATTAGGCGATAATGAGTTAAAAATGTTGGCTAAGCGATGAAATACGGGGTATATCGAGCGACTTGTAACTTTGAAAAACATAATGTTCAAGACCTAAATAAAATCCTTTAACAGTATTTACGGAAACAACCTGAAATTCGGTTGGAATCTGAAAGAGCAGCTCGTCAATCGCGAAAGACGTGCTTCGCATGAATTCATTTTTGCGAGTTGGTTGTTTTTCCAAACTCTTGACTAACGGAACCTGCAAAAACATGGCAAAGCATATTTTAGAAAGGCAAAAGGCATTTAAAGTAAATAAAAATCCCATTACATAGATTTCATTTAAAAAAAGTGAAGCAGCTAATTCGCCGATTAAAATAAAATAAAAATAGGTAATACTAGAAAAGACATTACCAATTCACATATTTAAAAAAAATTATAAAAATTCATATAAAGGTTATATAACATCCTCAGCATCATTATCATTTAATAGAACGTCGCCTTCATCATCTGCATTAACAAGAAGCTGTCCTTTCTCACAACAATGCATGGAAGAACATGGCAGTTTCCTGAAGGCAAAATGAAGAAACATTTTACTACGGTATTTTTTAAGCTTTAAAACCTTCAAAATTATGATTATTCCGCAATAAAAAATGGCAATAAAGAAATAACATACAATAGGGAAAGGACCGAAACATTTTGTTCGCAATAACGAGGGATATGTCAAAAGCGAAATAACAAAGCAAGTCTTCAAAGGGTTTTATTGAAATAATCATAAAGAGACATATGTATGTTTTGTTTTCTCTTGACAACTGACATTTTTGTTAGTTTGTGAAAAAAAGACTTCAATCATCAGAAAAAAACAGTAAAGATTAGAATTCCAGATTCGAACGTTGGAGATTCGATTATTATAATTTGGGATGGGATGCCTTAAAAGCTATGTTCGCTATATCAAGGATCAAACATATTGCAAATTTAAAATAAAATTCTCTTAAAAGAAGTAAACTGACGTTCAAACTGAAATAAAAACATGTTTTTTTATTTTGTAAGATTTTCGAAAACCGGTGGTAAATACCCCGTGATAAAGATAAAGTGTTAGTATATATTTAAATTTCTTAACGTGTGAAGTGGTCTTTACAAATAAATACTTTAAACCAGGATTATTGTTTTGTGGGCATCATGTTATACTTAAAGTTTAGGTTTTTTTTTTATCAAATTTATTCGTTAAATTGTAGGTGATCTTATCAAATCAATATCTGTAGTATTTATCGTCTAGAAATTTTGGAAGTGTGGAAATGGTAAAGAAAAATCAAAACAAAGCAGTAATTTAAATCGATATGACTTACGTTTGATTCAGAAGCTCTGATATTTCTTCTAATGTTTTCTTTTTTGTTTCAGGAACGAAGTGATACAAGAATATTAATGAAACGACACCAATTATCGAGTAGACAAGGAACGTTATGAACGGTCCCAAAGAACCTAAAATAATAGTACATAGTAATAAATGAACCTGGGTGTTGACACAATCCCATGTTTTAAATTATTTGAAAACATACTAGAACACAAGTGCTTAATTTTTGAACTTTTAGCAAAACAGTTAATCATACTTAGCACATCCAAGAATGTCAACGAGATAATGATATTTGTTCCCCAGTTAACACTGGTAGCAATAGAAGCAGCGCGTCCTTTGATGGCCGTAGGGAATATTTCTGTTAACAGCAACCACGACACTACAAAGAAAAAATAGTTAGAGTTAAAAAAAAAAGCAAAATTGGTTGTCGCAAATTTGAACTAAAATTCTCAAGATTATTTTGTCTCTTTGTCAATTTTATTAATTAAATACAAGAAATTTATAAAAATAAAATGGCATTAGGAAAAATTATCTCTCTATGTAATAACAACAACACTTACTTGGACCATATCCGATCGCATAACCAATCACAAAAAGCATTAATGCAAACAAACACGTGTATTTTACAGACCCTGGTATGGGAACTAAATCGTCTTCGTCTTCATCTTTATCTTTATTATGAAATGACTTGCACTTTCCACTCTTAGTCCTTGTTTTATTACCATCGAAACCATTATGATTAGCAGCAGACGAAGAATTGTTTTCGTTTGTTATGTTGTAGTGTGAGCTACTACAGTTGCTTAAGAACTTTTCGCTGTCCAACAAATGTGAATGCACTTTCTGCGTACCGATGTAGTCGTGACAAGCAGGACGCGTGTTTCTATCATGGAATGGTTCGGTGACAGCACTCAAGATGATCAAACCGATTGTCATGATAGTAGCACCTAAGAGCAGGAATGTTCGTCTTCCTGTCAATACGGAAAACCAAGCAAAACATCAAAATTACCGCTCAGAAGAAAATTTGTTTATTAAACGAAAAAATCATTCAACAGCAAGAATATGTGGCAATTTGAGAGGCTAGTATACCTAAAGTGGAGAAATGTTTGGCGCAGATTTAATTTGGTGCACCGAAAATTTATTAAAAAATTTTCGGAATAATTTTGGCCCTGGATAAACACAGATCACAATTCACAGATTCAAATTAGTGTAATCAAAATTAAATATTTTGTTTGCTTACTCAAAAACACAATTAAACTTGATGCATATTTAATTTGACGCGGACTTAATTTGGCGAGTTTAAGGATTCTCCGAACTAAAACTTCTCCACTTAAGATCGCTAAATACATATTTTTTTTTAAACAAACCCAATATTAAAAATTATTTTTACGACTTACTACAAATTAGATAGGATTTGGACAACAAAAATATCATAGCGACCAAGTATTCATTGAATCAAGACGCGACAAGTCGTATAAAGATATTACTTAGTTACACTTTGTTGGGTTATATTACACCGGGTCTAATTCAATGCCAGACCATACTACATCAAGTCAAAGTTTTTGGTTAACCACGAAAAAACCATCAACCATCAAATATAAATTAATTATTAAATAAGAACTAATACTACTAACTAATTAACCCTTTAAGTGCCATTGTCATCTATACGTGACATGTGGGATCAAAGATACCGTGTCTGCTTCCGGGAGCCGTAACCTTTGACCAATTAAAAATGAAGGTCGATGATTGATGCCCATATTAAAGAGAATTAAATTCACTGTCGAACGGTTTCAAAGACATTCGGTTTAATAAACACAGCGACTTTTAGTGCAGTTTGAAAATGGAACTTACCGCTCAATTATCAATCTCAAAAAGGGTATTTTTTCAAAAAGGGCCGGCACTTAAAGGGTTAATAAATTATAAATTCTTTTTTCTTCTTTTTAAAAACGAAACCCAATTTTACCTAATCTATCGACCGAAACCAACGTCCCAAAGGTAAAAACAACCTGTATAAGCAAGAAAGTAAAGTATTAAAAAAAAGAAATTATTATTTATCAATTAATATGCCCTTTTAAAAGCTGGAGTATTTCAGGTATTGCTTTCGGAAACAATTGTGATCGTAGCTATGCAATAAGTTGTTACTGTGGTATTATTGGGTATAATGAATAATTTAAAGAAAATTAGTCACAATATACAATAACTAAATATTCTGATATAAAAACATATATACTCCATTTATTGGAGAGATAAACTCTAAAGAAGAAACAAATTTACTAACCTTAACAACTCCGAGACCAATAGTTGCTAACGTAGCTGATGTATTCATGTTAAATCCTAATCTTTTGAATAGTACAGGTGCATAATAAAGTACAGTCGGTTGTCCTGTAAGCTGAAAACAAAACAAAAACAATATATCTTATATTATTTTGTTGAACCTCATTGCACCAGTCCTTAATAGCATTATTTTCGGCCAGTGTAATAACTTTAATAATATTAGTTAATTGAATGGTGGCTTATCAAACTTTTTTTACTGTAATAAGTGCCCACTTTAAAGAGGTCGTTATGGAAGTAGAGCCAATGTAATAAAACCAACAAGAAATAAGTTTATAGGAAGCTTCAAACTTTTAACATTCATTCAGTTTCACTATAAAAACCTAAGGAAATTAAGTATTTCGCGAATTTGCCAAAAATTTGAAATGTTTTTTAAACAAATGTCGTTTCAGAATAACTAGCCCGGATTCTGGCTTTCAGGATTTATTAAAGAACTGTTATAACACCAGTAATTAAGGCTACTTAATAAATGGCTATACGCGATTAAATTTTTAAATAAAAGGTCAAATATATTATATAGTAGAAAATAAAAGATAAATACTTGTTGGAAAAGTATCACACCACATCCAATAGCCATACGCATACGCATATTATCTTTATTAGAAAACAAATCTAAAATTTTGTAATTCTATAAAAAAAGATTGACGTTACATATTAAATTACTAACCTTTTATCTTAAACCATTAAATTTAAATATGCTAAAAGATATAAATTTTGAAACTAAACACATTTTGTTTTCCCAAAATATTTTAACGGGTAATGAATAGCTTCTGTTAAAGAAATTATAATACATACGAAAGGATGACAAGAAATAAGGGTACCTGTTCCCTTGATACTGATGTTTTCAGTCGAGCGATCTCTAAACGTGCATTCAAATTTGGCCATAATGTCGCTGCAATTTTCGTTGCCTGAAATGGAACACAGGTAACATTTTTCCTCTATGCATAATAAAACATACCAATGAATAAAATAAATTTTCCAAAGAAAAATAATTGGTAATTTTGTTTTTCGTAAGAAAATAAATGAACGCAAAATCAACAAGAGTCACGTAATGTTTGTTATGTTTTTAAAAAGTTTGATAGTGGATATTATCAACATAAAAAAAAAGAACAGAGATTTCGTTTCTGTTTGAATTTAACTGTTTATACCAGAACATCACAAAAGACTGCAATCCTCAACATGTCAATTACATATGTAAACAGTTATCAAGTCTTACTCTTTCCTCTTGTCCCTTGAGGAGTAGCCATCTTGGACTGTAGGGTAAAAACACCATTCCAACGGCTTGTCCGAGTGCAGGAATAGCTGATATACCAAACATGTACCTCCTACAACAAAACAATAAGTGCTAAATTCTCAATTTACTTTTAGAACACGGAAGAACGGAAAAAATATAAACTACATGTGACTCTTCACTTTGCTTTTCAGAAAATATCGTTGACAAGGATCTAAATAAAATATAAAGTTTTACATACCATCCATTGGGTGAATCAATCAAAATATAGTTAACGAAATAAGCTAGTAGTAACCCAAGTGTGATACCAAGCTCATTCAATGAAACTAGCAGACCACGTTTTTGCTAAAACAAGAGAAATCGAATGGTCAGGTTTTTGAAAAACAAACTGTGTTTGTCACGTTAGCTGCAGATTAGCTAACGTGGTTCTTGTTAATATTGTTCAAATTTCAAAAGAGCTGCTAAATTTCGGATTGATGGGTAACCTTAGTAAGCAAAAAAAAAGAAGAAAAAAAAAGAAGAAGAAATTTAAGTATAAAACATACCGGTGGTGCAATTTCTGAAATATAAACACAATCACCAACAGCTGAGAGTGCCACTGCAAAACCCAACACCAACCTCCCAACAATCTACACAAAAATAAAAATAAATAACCTTAATATTTTAATATAAGGCATTTTAGGTTTAAGAATAAACACAATGTCACAATGCAAGCTAAACTGCGTAAATGTTAATTTCACAGATCAAATACTTAAATATTTAACGAACCTACTTTATTGAGCAGCATTTCAATTTGACTCATGATTGCGTTAAAATTAACCAAACATTCTTGGTGTAGATACAACATTATTTTAAGGAATTGAAATTGACAAATAAAAGTGAAGTCAATGTTATAAAGGCTTTTCAAACTAAATAAATCTATGCAAAAACTTACAAAAATTTCAAATGCGTTTGCAAACGAAAGAATAACAGCACCAATCATGAAAAGAAAAGCATTCAAAATGATAGTTATTTTTCTTCCAAATTGATCCAAAAAGAATCCTAGAATAATGAGACACAACAAATTTAAATAACATTTCGCTATATGCAGTATGCCTATTAAGAAACTAAAAGAAATACTATTATACAAAAATTCAATTTTATTTTATACATTACTCTAAAAACAGAATCCTCGAAACCCTTTTATTCAATTGCTAAAATTATTCTAGATTACATAATTACTAGACCGACAATGGCTATCTGATTTGTTGAAACAGATGAATTAATAGGAAACCAGACCTCCAACAAATGACGATATCAAGCCACCAATAAGGAGCGTGGTCACTACCAATTCTTGTTGGATACAGGTCAATTTAAATTCTTCTCGAAGCAAAAGAATTGCGCCTGATATTATACCTATTGAAAAAAGAATCCTAGTTACTAAAATCCAGTAGCTAATCTGTTAGAAGCTAAAAAAAAAAATCGAACAAAAAGACTACATACTATGAGCTAAATCTTCTGTTCAAGAGAGAAAGTGTATAGTTGTCATGTTTAAATACTTATTATCCAAAAGAAAAAGGAGATACATCCTACCGATATCGTAGCCAAACAGTATACCACCTAATGCTGCAACAGTCACTGAAGCTGGCAACAAGAACCATGGTTGTTTGCTATTGGTAATCAACGATAATGGTAAATAATGGTTGATCATTTCTTACGAAAGCAAGCAATATTTGTGATACATAAAAAGGCTTGATTAATTTTCGTATTGCTATACATACTTAGAACTTTCATACTTGTGTATGAGTATGATTATTAATACCAGAAAACACAACACCAAAGTCATACCACAATCAATTAGTAATCTAATTTAAAGTTGTAGTTGGTATCTTTTTTTATAACAGCTGCAAGAAGAAGTGAGTACGAGAAAACAGCAATTATATAAGAAGAAAATTCAAACGTACTTAATACAATTAGGAGAATTCCTTAGCATACCATTCCATTCGAAATAAAGGAAAGTTAATAGCCAGCTAAGAGAATTTTACTTTCTTACTTGGGAATATTAGCTTGGTTGTCAAAAGAGGAATTGTGATTGGCCCACAATGCTCTATTTTCTTCGCTATGATCATCGTCATCATCCTCGACAAGTTGCATATCTACAATTGCAGTTGTGAAATAACATAAGTGAAAAAATTGTACACTACAATTTAATTGATGTAATTGAACATTTATATTACATCACACTAACAACTTCGTTTATTAAATAGATTGTTTACTTTAGCTATAAATTATAATTGCTAAGACTAATTAAGCCCCTCCAGAGAATTTTTCGAAAATTGTTGATAAATAGAAATTAATCACCATTCCTAAAAACAACATCCAGTGCATACCTTTAATTAATTAATTAATTAATTAATTAATTAATATGACATCCACCTCACAATAACTTGAGAATTCCAATATGAATCACATAACTGTATTTTGTTTATTTTAAAAACTCGTTATTTATATATACTGCAAAAAATGAACAAGTGTATATAGTAGTAAATAGTTGAGAATCTAGATTTGATTTCATTGTAGAAAAGAAGTATATATATAACGATACTTTCTCAAATTCAAAAACAGTGGCAGGAAAAATAAAAGTTCTCAATAAAAAAAAAACACAACAAAAAATCTAAAATATATACAACAAAAACAACAAGTCTAAATAAAAATGAATAGCAAAAGCTACGAATAATATTTTTATTAAGAAATAATAATAAGTAACCAGTAATAATAATAATAATAATAATAATAATAATAATATTTTTTATGTACAAAAAAATTAGACTTCAAACAAAAATATCTATAAGAGGTATAACCAAATCACTGAACCAAAAATAAAATCTAGCTAGACACAATGAAGTTGAGTAAGCCTTCACTGGATACAAGACCCTCTAAAGTGACACATAAGGTGATAAAAAATAGACCCCGACCGAACCAAATAATGGGATTTTGAAATAAAACCTTTGAGTATTAAGTTCTCTTTGAATCTTTTATCTCCCTAGAACTTTCCAGGCTTTTGCAAAACATTAACAAACCCAATTCAAATGTTGACTAGTTGCATGTGAGAAATAAGCAACGATAAAGTGTTGGTTGTTTGATATGTATTTTACAGATATCGGTGTATGCAAAAGTGACACACAATAATACTAAATTATTGTCCCGCCAAATGCAACAAAAAACTTGTAAATACAAATCGTGTTCTTATTTAATTCTATATTGAATCTTACTGAAAAAACAATAGACTATTCTGTAAACCACCCTATGCAAAAACTAGATATATACCATAAAATATAACCAATAAACATAATTTGATGAAATTATACTCCTGAAATCCATTAATCAGATATTTTTACTGATATGCAAACTCTTATATTTATATACTCTTGTATATAAATGTAGCATAACAGGAAACCTCCAGATGTTGTTTAATCATAACGACAATGATTTTTTTGCACTAATTGCAACAGGAGTAAATTAAAAACATTAATTAGGTGATTGAAGAACTCTGCAATTAACGTTTGAAATTTACTATCGTGAATAATAATATTAGCAGTATTCATGCTGTCAAGAAAACCTAAAGAAAAGCATTTCGCTAGAAAAATCATCATCCTGCTAAAAAAAGAAGAATAAAAAGGCAGAAAGAATATAGTAAAAATGATGTAGAATGCATCCTATTACATTATACCAGAATATATTCTGATATAAGAAATTATAGAACTATACTCAAAAAGTTATACGTACTAGTGCAAAAAAACAATCAACATAGAAAGTATAATAAGATGTAAACTAAACATCATAACAATAAAATGAAAAAAAAAACACTAAAACAAATAAATCTTATTCCCAATTCTCCCAATCATCATCGTCATCATCCTAAAAAACGATTAAGTTAAAACAAATAAATCACTAAATTAAAATTAAAATGCGGAATAAGGGCACGTTAGAACATCTCAATAATTAAAATGCATATCGATTTTGGAGAAAGGAACTAGCATATTGTTTTATAATATATATATATATATATATTATTTATACAATTCAGGTGGGATTGATAGAAATTCAATAACAAAATGAAACTTTACAGTTCAACTACTTGAAAAAATACTATATCTCAAATAAGTTTTCATTTCATTTCATACAAGTAAAGTTATAATAAGAGAATCAATCAATAATGAATGTTTCTACCAAAACGATTGTTAATACAAGCAAAAATTGTTATTTGGAATTTTGTTTGTCTGAAGAATGATACACACATACCTGCAATTTGCCTGTGGCAGATTTATCTTTGATTTCTTGCACCATTTTTGCCAGCTCCTCCTCATTAACATCCTCGTCCAGATCAATATCAAAATCATCATCGTCGTCGTCGTCCAAATCATCTGCATCACTTTTATTAATCAAAACACCACTTGAGTTGCTGGAACCATCATCTGAAATGTAGAATAAAAATTTTACACTTTAATATATTTTATGGAAATGTAATTATAACATTGAACACATTATGGTACTTTATGAAGGGGAAAAGCTAAAGCTGATCTCTCATTAACCATTACTTACCAAGGTAAAGGCGAAATCTGTTATAAAAATTAAATTATCTCATCAGATAAGAAATTAAGAATTTACTAAAAACTAATTACTGTTTCTACATGTTAGCTATTATTGTTTACCCAAAAAAAATCAACATAAAATATCACCAACCTGAAATAGGTCTTGTTGCTGCTGTATCATCCTTTATGACTTGTTCATCTTTTACTTTCTTTACCTTGATATCATCATCAATACTCATCCAGGAACTTGTGCTTGCAGTTTCTAGGGATTCTGGCTTCAAGTTCTCAGAGTCAAGTGTAATTAGTGATTTTATATTTTTATGTAGTTCAAAGCTAGGAGGAATTGTAGAATCAGTTTTGTCAAGTTCTTTCAATGGCTCTGGATCAGCACTTAAGTTCATTACCCCACATGACTTCTTCATATCAACAGTATTCATCTCAACAGTGGTTTTTTCCATATTTCTATTTTTGATATCAAGTTCGGTTTCTTCCAATGACCTATTATCAGTTTCTTTTAAGGTATTTGATTCAATGTTTGATTTTCGAATTGAAGTATCTCTCATGTTTTGAACGGAGGGAGAAATTGCGTTGGTGGGAATAATAATATTTCTTGACTCTGTAGTCATGTCATCGTTCTCAATTTGAGTAACTTTATTAGTTAATGTTTCCAAAACAGGGTCTGGAACTTTAGTTAGATTGTCTTTGCTTGGCTTGATCACTTCGATATCTAAAACAAGGTAAACGATATCAACTCAGATGGTATTTCTAATATATACTCTAAATAAATCTCTAGTTATATTTATTATTATATAAACAGATACAACAAAAACTTTTCATCATTCTATAATTTCTCGAATCGCCCATGTTACTATCATGATAAAATAATTTAAATTTTTTTAAAGAAAACAAAAGATTTTCTCCCAGGTTTACCATCATCATCGTCATCATCACCCCATCCTCCATCATCGTCGTCATCATCTATATCTCCCTTGACACCTTTATCTGCTCGTGCAAGAAGTTCTTCTCTCTTTCTTTCTTCTGCATCCAATAAGAACACATTGAAATAATATCGTTGCCAAAATGTAGTATGTGATATAACACTAGGTACCTATAAATCAGAAGGATGATAAATTTCTTACTATAAAAACATAATTAATAAGGAATAATAATAACCATATTAGACTGAAAAAATCAAATTTCATAAGAGGTCATCTCAATTTCTAATGAACTAGAGAGTTTATGAAAGATATTTTTTTGTAAGCACGTTTTTTATCAAAATTATTTCATCACTTTCTTCAAAATTTACTTGTAATTTATTATTAACCAATTTGTGGACAAATAATACAGATGCATATTGTTTGCTTGTTGGTAGATTTATGGTATTTTATATTATACATAAGATACACCATTGGATCAAACAGTAACTAAACCATACCAATCTTGAGTAGACTGCCCTAACAGCTGAATTTTGTGTTAGCAAATTGGACATATCTTCCTTATGTTCATCCAAAGAAAATATTTCCAACCAATCTGTATAGCTTCCTACATAAATAAAAATCAATCACAATGCATAGTACATCAAATAATACAGCGATCCTTATTGATATTGGTATTTCCTTAGTAATATATGGTTTGGCGTATGGTTGTGTTTTGTAAGCAAAATGTAGGTAAAAAAATGCTCATGTCCATATTTGCAAAAATTCTTGTGTTTTGGTTTTTCGTTAATTTTTATTGCTTTTTTTGTTTTAGGATTTTTCTTTATTAAAATCCCTTAAATTAATTTTGGTAACCTGTTTTTGTTTTACCGTTTTTACGACTTTGCAAAGCACCATTAACAATTTAATTGACTAACTGTTGATCATAATAGTGTATATATTATGGCAACATAAATTATTTTCACCTTCAGGTTCATTACAATATGTCCCTGGGTCTGTTTGTATCATTTGGAGTTTTTCCTAAAAATACAAGAATTATAACTAATATGCATATTGATCTAATTTAAACTTAAGCATTCAAAAAATAGCATAATGAACATAGAACATTTTATAAACAAAACAATATAACCAAGAGCAGTCATTGCAAGAAAAAGATTTTGATACACAAATTAAACAACATACTGAAACTAAAATAAAAATAGGACTTTACTTGTTTTCTGTTATAGCTTTGTAGAGAAAAAGACCCCTCTGATAAAGTGATGAATTCTTCATTTGAATCATCGGGTTCTTGAACTGACATTAGTTCCGACATTGAGTGTAAAACTTTTGATAATCCTAAAAAATATATTTTAATTCTTTGAATTTTGACTTTTTTGAATAAAATGGGCAATTCCCCATTTTATTTAAAAGCATCAAAAAGTGCTTCATAACAAAGATAAATTAATAGAATCTTAGAGTAAGTATATAATTTTTTTAGCAGAAGTAAAGCTTTTGGATGTACTTATCGTGACTAGCTGTCAAAACTCCAGAGAAGCACCACACATATATGTACTGTATATAAATGTAATATATGAAATGCATTTCACCTTTAACACCTTGAGTAACCATCTCTGTAGTATTCATTACAGCACTTCCAGATTCACTATTTTTAGTATCTCCTTCTTTCTAAAAATATCAAAACTATTTGGTAAAAGCAAAACATCAGGCTATTTTCATGAAATTTAACATTTATGCATAATAAATTCATTATAATTGTTCAGAATCTTTTAAACACTCATTTTAAATAAGTCCCCATATTCTTTTCAAGAATCATAATTCAAATACCTTCCTACTATTCAATGATCTAATCAGTATGGTGATAAAATAATACCTTAGTCAGAATACCTTAACATGTTCATCAAGTTTTTCTGCAGTTTCATTCATAGCAACTGATGTATCACCTTGTATCACTTCGACAAATTCATTTAAATCTTTTTTCACCATTTCCAAGGTAGAAGCTGACTATAAGAATTTATACAAAGAATAGGTAATAAAATGCATATTTTGCATATATTTTTTATATATTTATTGTATACAGCATATAAATTATATACTAGACCTTATATATAGTGTATATACCATCACCTTACTAAAGTTAAAGTCTAAGGAGATTAATTTTTGTGTGAATTAAATTTTATAGATCTTGTGAATATCGAGCAGTTAACATTCGTGAAAATATTAACCTATCTAAAATTTAACCAGCAGTTAATAGAAATATCATCAAAAGCCATAACACTTTGTGTGTTTGTAATAGCTATAATCAAGATGTATCAAATATATTGATCATACATACTATTTTATCCTAAAAGAATAAGTAAAAAAAACACAAGAATTATGAAAATATTGCAAATACGACAGCAATTATTCCATAAAGTCAAGTGTATGTAGTCAATTTGCTACATAAAATGCTTTGTTTTAATTTTGATATTTCATAAAAATTGAATTTTAGATAACAATAATTAATAATAAGAGCCTTTCAGATTTCGCAAATGTAGATAATACATATTTATATCTTCCAGTAATATCTAATGAACTGATATAAAACTATGGACTCACCTTTTCTTTAACAGTATCTATCCATCCTTTACCCCAACCGCCAAACCAAGAGTTATCTTGTTCATTTGAAGCACTATAATAGAATATATTGTATATATAAACTTAGACTTTAGATGCATGCAGATTTTGTTTTTGATATCTTTTGTTTCTCTCATCCTTTAATATGCATACTACAGAGATACGCACAAAGGAAAGAAGGAATTTTGGCATACTCTTGGTATAATGTTTCCAAATCACTACTATTATTACTTGGTGGCCAGGATTAGTATCATCAGTAGACCGAACAAATGGTTTAGAACTGTTAATGCATGCCAACTTATAACTCTATCAAACCAAACAGAACATATCAAATTGACATTAAAACCAAACCAACCAATGATTTATCACACTATCAAAGGAAAACTCAATCACCAAATAATTTACAGTGTTGGCCATTCAAAAGTGAGTATGTCAAGTTCACCAAGTTCCTGAAACAATACTCAATTCCTGTTTACAATTTTTATGCTCCTAAATTCAGTTTGCAAAATGCAAAGTATGAGTTGGTAATTTGTACCCTGCCTTACTGTTAGTACGTTCTTAATTTTTTGCAAAGTCGCAGCCTCAATGTTCTTATATTTTTATATATAATATATATAAATATTATGCAAAGGTTATTAAAAAGCTAGATGTGTACAAAAAAAGCATTAAAGTGAAACAAATTGAAAAATGTTCAAACAAACAAATGTATGCCGCATGAATATACATAATAGGAAATTTTAAATTTGGTTATAATAAAAACAAACACTTGCTAAAACTGTTTCACTCACTTAGTTTGGCTATGGAGTGAAATAAACACCTATTCAGTTGTGTCTTATTGTATATCTTTGTGAAAGTATTATTATGATTATTATTGCAGTTATTATTATTATTATTATTATCATATATTGAGCATTGAAAAAAGACTTGAGGGATTATGTTGAGCATATACATCGGTTACCACTCCATCCAAAGCAAAGAATTGATATAATTATGCGTTATGTATACAGTAAATTTTTATTATTATTATTATTGAATACAATTCACAGGTCGGTTGACCTCTACGAAAGGGTCTTAAATAAAATTTAAGATTACTTTGGAGATTAACAACTTACGATATATATATCGCATACCTGGGTAAAGCAAAATATGGACTATATTGTCACTGAGTACCTAAAACGTTGGTTAAACCTACATCAAGGAGCAAACACACGGCATACGTTTGTTTCTCCCAACCAAAAAATTAGGCATTAGATTATCACTTCCTTCGGATCTCTCAAAAGCCTGCCAACAGGTCAAACGTTCCATTCTGAAGCCATCAAAGAACCAAGAAATGAAAGACCTTTACAAACTAACCATATTGAAGAGGAAAGACTGTTAAATGATCGTGAAAAAAACTGTTGCTAATAGTTAATGAATGTTAAGAAAAGAAACAGTCTGCAAGATTATGAGATATATGGATGGGCTGAAGGAGCAGAATACAATCATTAAAGAGCTGAGAATCTTATGCACTGGTAAAGTAATAAGCCAGTGGAACGAGATCTCTGAAGAAATGACAGCAAACATCTACAAATTTGAAAGAAAAGCTTTTATATTCTCATTACCTATCAGAAATAACATTAAACGATGGGCTAAAGTCAATAATGATGAATGTTTGATTTGTAATGGTAAACAAACACAACTCCACGTTTTGAATCATTGTGTGAAAGCATTAAATGATGGCAGATACACATGGAGGCATGACTCAATTTTGTATACAATGATGTATTACATAAAGCAATTAGTCAAAAAGGGTTACGAGATTTATGTCAACCTTTAAGGCTACACAACAATGAACGAGTTATTTCACAGTCACGTTAGACCTGATATTGTTTTAAAGAAAAATGAAGAAGTGATTGTTATAGAACTGACATGCTGCTTTGAAACGAATCTTAGAAAATTGAATGCGTACAAGAAGAATAGATACAAAGATATTGAGAAGAAATTGAAAACTAGAGCTAAAGTTATTAAATTATACGTCGAAGTAACTTCTTTAGGGTTTATTCCCAAAACAAATGAATATTTTGATAAACTAATGAAAATGAATAATATTAATATTGATAAAATGAACAGAAAAATGAGTGAGGTAGCCTTACACTCCTCATACTATAATTATACACAAAGAAACGAAAATGAATGGCAAAACATAGAAATTCTAAAATTTTACTACCTTTAATAGGTGTCATATATCAGGACTGCAAGGAATAATCTTTGTATATCCTTAGATATCCTTAGATAAACTGATATATTTTAAACTGTATTTTAACATAACATTATAATTGTATTTTAGGTGTATACACCAAAAAAAAAAATTATTATTATTATTTTTATACAGGATGAGAATTTCAATATTTACTGTACAACATTGCTATTAATAAACGTCCTGTTAAAAGATAAAAATATTAAATCTGCATATATATACACTTGTTAGCGTTAGATTAATACCAGACTAAGAAATATATATAATAAATAAAAAGTAAATCTGGCCACAATGTGGTAGTACTAAAATACAGTAAACCAAAAGCAATATCCAAGAGTCAGACGTGGATATAGATCTAGGAAAAGTGAAATCAGAGACAAATTGCAAAGAGTGAGAGGATTGGAACTAGAAAACTGAGAGGAATGTTAATAAGTAAAATAAAACAAAAACATGTAAAAACAGTGTAACATTGAATAAGGTTGAATTAAAAATAAAGATATAATAAGTTAAAAGGGATTAAAAAAAAATTTTTTTTTACCGTAGACACAATGGTTAGCCAATTGAATTAGAAAATAATTTTTCCTAAACAAGTTGAAATTTTTGATTTTTCTAATTTCTAATGGTAATTCATTATAAATAGTAACACCCATTGAAAATAAACCGGACTTAGCATACTTCAATTTGATTTTGGGGATTTTCAATTTGAAACCATCATTTCTAGTACTCTTCCATGATTTTGCAATTCAAAGTATTGGTTGAAAGTTCCGAAAGTTTTGTTATCGATACATTTACGGACAAGCATTATTGACCATATCTTAATTTCATCACCAACTACAGGCTGGTTTGAACCAATTACACGAGCTGCCAATTTATCAAGCGAATTCAGCTTTTTCTTCTGTGTTTGGTTCTATTTAAAGTTGACAGTGCAGTTGTATGTAATGCATGGAAGGATCATGCAGCGGAAGATTTTGGCTTTTGTTGCTATATCCAAATAATTTCTGAGCGATGACATGAGATGCAATTTTGACATAGCACATTTGTAGATCGAATTTTGGAAAAAGAAGAGAGAACAGAAATGGGACGATAGTTGTTGTTTTTGTTGACACTTCCTCCTTTATGAATTGGCGTCACCTTAGCAATCTTCCATTCAGTTGGGACAAGGCCCGATGACAACGACAATTTAAAGAGATAAGGAAGTGGACCTGAGAGAGGATGTGCCGCATCTTTGAGAATGCCCGGTGGAAGATTATCAGAACCAGCTGCTTTACCACGTTTCAATCCACTTAACTCTTTTTCCACAAATACTTTGTTAACGTAGCTGAAAGTAAACAGATTCTCAGGTAGATCAGGAGTTAGAGGTTTCTCCCAAACAAAATCTCTAATTATGAAAGCCTTGTGTTTGAGGATAACTGCAATGTTGGTAAAAAAATTACACAAAACATATGCAGCTCTGTGGTTTTTGGGTTCATCGACACTGGTTGTACCAGACACAGGTGGACACTCTTTGGTTGGAAAAATATCATTGACGCATTTCCAAAATTTCTTGGGATTTTTACAGTTCTCTAGTAGAAAATTGTTATGATAATTCTACTTAGCTTGTTTGACTTCACTATTGCAAGAGTTTTTAAGACACTTGTAGTAGAACCAGTCACACTGGTTTGTAATCAGTGGAGCATCTTTATCAACGATTTTATGGAGGCTATCCCTCATGTAACTCCATGCATAGTTCACATAGTTCGTCTTGGGTAGACGTTAGTTGTTGAAGTTAGTAACATCATCAACTAATTTAGTATGATCATAATTGGAGCAATCTCTACATTCAACTGTTCTGAATTTTTCTTTATTATGGTTGAGTTTAGAAACACAAGCAAGACAATCATGGTCACTCAAACTCAAAGTAATGATTTCCGTTGAATGGACAGGCAAACGATTTGTTGTTAGAATAACGCCAATCAGTGTTTCTGATGTATGTGTTGGAGATTTAACAAGTTGATGAAGACCCTGTGTAACGAAGATGTCTTTTATTTCCTTGTGGTTGGATTTACAAAGAGAATTCACATTTACATCTCCCAGAAGAAATACCTCCATGGAAGTTTCGTTCACTTTGGACAATCTAGGAATTTGTTGAAATTCTTGTGAAGGTATCTTGATGAGTCTATACAAGTAACTAGCAAGAAAGTTTGCTTAGTTCAAAGAGGACTTGTTTTTTAAATAATATGCATATTGATTATCATTTGATTATCATATTAAATGTTAGATCTCTATGAAGTTTAACTAGATTAGTTGAGACATAAATGTGGTTAATTATATATATATATACATTATTATTGAGGCATCACTACAGTTGATGTAACTGATGAGGCACCAACCTTTGTGTGAAAGATTATCAAATTGACAAAGCGGTGGAGGGTTATTATTTTATAAGTTGTTTATATAATCAAATAAATGTTTTCCCGAGTGCAAAGATGGAATCTAAACTTGCCATAAAAATCAACCTTGAACTGAATAAATAAACAAAATGTCTACATACCCAGTAGTTTGCTTTATTTTAGGTACCCAACAGTTATATTTTTGCCTTGATTATCTATGACCCCAACTCTAACTCTATCATGACTGGGCAGTAAACTGCTGGGTAAAAAATAATGCCAGAATGCAGACAGTGATAAACAAACTAACCTGGCAGCGGCTGTGTCTTTTTTGCTACAAGAGGAATCTATTACTTCCTCCTCCATTTTAATCCAACAACATATGTCGTTAGCTGGTTACTTATATTTGCTTTATAAAACCTTTCTAATTTTATATTATTAGGTATAAACTTAATCAGCAAATTTCCTTTTATTCAGCTTAATTTGATGGAGGAGCGGATTATAAAAATGAAAATGTCAATGTTTATATGTCATTGTTCAAGCTCCCGAAAAAAATAAATATATTAAGCTTTGAACATTGTTTTAGTAAGCGTAGCCACCAAATCCTTGAGAAAAATTTTAGCTGCTTATATTTTGTTCTCCCAGTCACAAAGAGCGGCTCTCTCTAGCTTTACGTATTCGGGATTAGTATTTCGCCTAAGATGATATGGATGATAAGTTACAAGTTATAAACAGGTCTTTTCACATGTTTTCCACACACATCACATAATCAAAAATGGCGGAGCAGTATGATTTGACTTCCCGTGTAGGGAACTATTTAGACAGACATCTAGTATTTCCACTACTTGAGTTTCTTTCAAGTAAAGAGGTAGGCCCTTACTTGATTTTTTTGCTTTAATTTTGAAGTAATTGCTGAATAATCTAGTATAAAATGGGTTACGTGCTAACCAAAATTTTATTACCGGCATTTCTGCATGAAATATCATATTCTGATATGATATCCATGTAAAATCTAAAACAACAAAATCGATTACAAACCAAACAAAATCAGTGACAAAATTTGTATTTCATAGAGCACTCGAGAAAATTTTTATTTTTAGACAAAAAGTCTAGGAGCGACTTGAAATAAAACTTCAGAAAAAAATATCGGGAGCATCAAAGACATCCTTTCCAAATGGGTTGCATATTATGGCAACATTGAGAAGAGACTTATCAAACATCACAGAAAGTTCTCCTTGGCCAATAGAAATAGAACAGTTTGGATTTAATAAGAATTTTCTTCAAAATCTCTGGGGCACTTTGTCAATATTTTTGTTTCAGGAAAACTTTTTTTGGAACTAGCAAATAAACAAATATGGTTAAATCAGGTAATGACTACGCATTTTTCATAAGTTCTGCTTTTTAGGAGTTTTAAATAGCGTTTTTAGTAATATTTATTTACAAAAAATCAGATTTGAACTTTATAGCCTGAAAAACATATGATCCAAGTGCTCAAGAGAATATTTCACAACAATACAGAGGAATATAAGGCGATATAGAAATAAAATACCTGTGAAAAATTTAGAAATCGCAAATTCGCAAAATTAAATACCCACAAAATTTTATACTTTTAAGGTATAAAATAACAAATTAAAAGGTTACAAAGGTAGCATACATAAAAACTGGAAACCAAGCCAAATGATTGAAATAACGAAGTTCCCTGCAGAAAGTTCTTTTCAATTTAACGTCTCCAGTTAATTGTCGTTCCTGATATTTTCAGAAGATGCGTGGATAGATGGCTGAAGGATATCTGTAACATGTGACGGGAATTTCACGACGATAATCTGTTCCTTTAAGACCCGTCTTATAACGGGAATGGAAACCTGGGTCATGTAACCATTAAAATTTGATAACGGGTTGTTTCTTGACTGTTTCAGTCAAAAAAATAAAAAACCATTATGCAACATTGCGTTTGTCAATTCGTATTCACGTGAAGAAGATAAAAGATCGATTATACGCTCGAAACAATTTATAATGCTTTTCTAAGTGGTTTAATGATGAATAATTGAAAGAAAACTATTCCTAATATG